>CAJQZJ010000742.1:465592-494050 GCA_907164525.1 Lophiomys imhausi | reverse complement strand
GTTTTGTTTTTTTGTTTGTTTGGATTTTATTTGTTCTTGTTTTTGTTTTTGTGTTTTGAGACTGTGTCATATGTAGCCTTGGACTCAAATCTTCCCACCTTGGTTACCCCAATGCAGGAATTAGAGCATGTACTACCATACCCAGTTAAAAAGTGTAATTCTTTCCTTCTTCTGTTGGCTAGATTTAAGTGTTAGCAGAGATTATGTTTTTCTGAACTTCTGTTCCTAGGCATTCTCGTGTTTTCACATTCTTTTCTCCTTTTTGATCTCTTCTCATAAAAAAGTAAGTAGTTCTAGATTGGGCCTGACAGTAAGGGCGCTATTCTAACTTAGTTATCCCTTTTCATAGTCTATATAAAAATGTGGCAATATTTTGATATTCTAGGGTTTAGGATTTCAACATGATTTACAGAAAAACTCAAACTAGATGATTTAAGATTCCTTTAAACTTTTTGAGTAGACACCTCAAGCAGAATATTGAAGCATTTTACAGTCTACCCTATCAGACACATACTCATTTAATGAAAGCTGGTTTGTTACTCTGTTCCTTCTAATAAGTCAACAGGATGATGGCTTTGTGTTCATAATGTTGTACTTACATTGCCAGGTGACACACTTTAGAATTTTAACATCTTTGCCTATTTGTGGACGATGTTCTCAAGATATATAACTTTTAATGTTTTTTTCTTGGATTTGTGCCTACAGAAAATCAGTGTATCAGAGTTTTAGAACAAAAGGGGAAAGGTCTCCTAATTTAATTATTCTTATTTGTATATCAGTGACAGAATGCAGAAATTTGATTACAAGTACACATAACTTTTTCATTGAACAAGAATGCTATTGAATTTCTTTAATGTCAAGATTAAAAATGTCACCACAAATAGAAACACATATGTTTTTTAAAAATAACTTATTATTTTTATATTATTGCACTGGTGTTTTGCTTTCCTGTATATCTGTTTGAGGATGTCAGATCTTGGAGTCACAGACAGTTATGAGCTGCCATATGGGTCCTGGGAATTGACCTCAGGACTCTGGAAGAGCAATCAGTGCTCCGAACAGCTGAGCCATCTCTTCAGCCCACAACATATGTGTTTTTATGATATTGAGTTTAGTGATTTCATTAGCTATTATGAGAAAACAGTGTATTTTTAAAAATATTCTAAGTTATTAATGAATATTCTTTCATTTTTATGCAAAAATAATTCTCTGAGGCATTTTGAAACATTGGGCCAGTTCCAAGGATAGTTCTGGGCAAAATATATTAACATATATAAGGATCCATAAACTGTAATTTCTAAATTAAATTGCCATTTATAAATATTTGTAAAATGTTGGATTTGTTTTGAGGTCTCTTTGCTCATTAATTCTCTTCCATCTGACAAATATTCGCAATGCTGGACTGTTTTGGAACATACCCAAGGTTATGTTATATTAGTTCTTTAGTCTATTGGGACAATAAGACATGGGAACTGTGGTGTGCTTCAGTGGCCTTATTATTTATAGGCACTGACTGATATTTTTATGACTTGATTTAAAATATGGTCTTATGATAATTAAATTACTCTTTAGATATTTTCTCTTTATAGAAAAATAACAGTGACAGAGAGACAAAGAGAGAGACAGAGATGAGACAGAGATTTTAATGTATATTTTAAAAATATAATATAAAAGAATAAGTTTTCTTATATATTACCTAATATATTTCAAAACCTTCTTCCTTAAGTTTGAGGTTTTTAAAAAGGCAACATTTTTCTTCTATTGTGAAACTCTACATGAACTGATTTTAATGACTAATATACATTTATATAATCTGAATCTGATGATTACAGCAGGATCTGCTTCTACCTTGAAATGGACCTTATACATACATTGAAATTTCTAACTCTAGCAAAAGCCTTATCTTAGAAGGCAGCAAACTTTGTAGTGATGAGATTTCAGCAGAGGAAAAAGAATATGGGTGTCACATAGACACATGATCAATAATATAGCCCTTCACAGAAGGAGCTCTTTGGAACAACATATGGCAACAGAATTACCTTTGTACAACCCAACTGAGGAATGTAATTTATCTGGTTTGAGGAACTGCTGTGACAGGTAATACATTCAATGCTGCACATGTTCTGCATTCCAATACACAGGCCACATACTCAGAACAGCAAACTCTAGCAATGTTTTGTTTCTAACTGACCAATAATAAGCATTTCATTAAAAAAAATAGCATTCTACAATATCATTCCCAATTGCCGAAAATGAATTGAAATAGCCTTACTTGGATGGGCAGTGCATGGGTGTGACAGGGAGTCTCTCATTTGTTAATTGAAATTGATAGGAAATTATGACATACTGTAATAATTAATATTAATTATCAACTAGACATAACCTAGAATCACCTGGCAATGTAGTCTGAATGATGGGTTGTCTATATTTAGTTGGCCTCTTGGGATATTTATGAAATTTTGTTAATTATTCTAGTTTATGATGGAGGATATACCACTGTGGGCCTTACCATTTCCTGGATTTTTGGGTCCTGGACTGAATAAAAAGAACAAACCCAGCGAAGCACATGCATACACATATTAATTTATTGTTCTCTGTTTTTTTCTATTGATGTAATATGAGCAGCTTCAAATTCTTGTGACCTTGACTTACCAACAATGATGGACTATAATTAGTATTTATGAGCCAAATAAACTTTTTCCCAATTTATTAATTTTTTCAGGATATTTTGTCATAACAATAAGAAAGGAAATGTAGGCCAATTATCTCTATTATAAGTTGCACTAATTTTCCTTATTTTTATATCCGTGGGTCTGGGGATTGAATGTAAGGTACCTAGGGATTAAGTAATGCTAGGCAAGTTCCCAATGCTAGTTCCCAAACTAGCGTTCAACTCTTTATTCTCCTGGAGCTGGGATCACAGACGTATATTCACTTTTCATATTGGAATATAAAGAAAATATTGATTGTATTGAAATAGCTTTAAAATTAAGTAATATTTATTGAGGAAAAATTTTCTTTAATATAATGTTCTGAGATCCACATAGAATAAAAAAAACAAATGCTTAACTATGTTTTGGCACTTTAGTCCTTTTGTTTATGAAATGTCACACATTTTTCTAAGATTTCTTTTATGAAAATACCACTAGTGTTACCGAAAATTCTCATCAACAACTTCTCAACCAAGCTTCTGGTTAAGAGTAAATTGACTTTGCATTACAGCTAGTACACTTTTATGATGTTTAAAATCACATACTTATGATTATAAGTACATTGCTGAGGCTTCATTTTGCTGGCTGTACATATAATTTGGTTGACAAAAAGAAAAGATAGGATAATTTCTAGCATCATTTCAGCTATTCCTATTAGAGTTTTAGTTCATAGTTATATATGTCTTCCTAATTCAACAAAGTAGTTTGTATAGATAATAGTTTTTGTCAAGGTCCCCACAAGCATGTTTTATAAAAATTAATGATTAATAGAGTGAAAATTTAGAAAACTGAAAATTTTTTAAGGCTAAAATAATAGAACTTCAATTTTGAGTAAAATTAAACATGGTTCGTATAAGTGCTGCTTTACATTAAATTTAGAGTTTCATGGATTAAAAGTATTTTCATCCCTTGATAATTTTTTAAAAATTTTTGCAATTGTAGTAATTTCTTTTTTTCCTTCATTTTTTATTTCTTCAAGTTACATATCAATTGCAGTCCCCTCCCTACTCACCCTCCAGTCCCACCCTCCCACCCTCAACCCCACATCCTCTTCCCATTTTTTTCTTTTAAGTTTAAGGTATATCTCATTTCCCCCTACAGTTTCTCCTTTCAGTCCAACAAATGGCTCTTTCTCTTATAATAATAAATACAATACAGTACAACAGAGGTAATTAGGCCACAGTTATGAGGGTTATATGGCTTAACGTACATTCCCAATGACCAGTCCATATGTATTTGGTACCTGACTTTAACATTCTACTATCTAAACATCTCCATGAGTTTAAATTCTAAATCTGACTCAACATTCATACTAATTGCAACACAATTTTAAAAGTATCTTCTTAGATGTATAACACTCTCTTGACTCCAAAACAACTCAAAATTTAATTATGAGACTTTATCTGTTCTTCAATCACCTCAGAGACCTAAGAGGGATAAATATTTCTGATTTTATAGGAAGTACAGTGTCTGCAGCTTCCATACTAAGAAATGACATACCAGTGGCTGCCTGGACAGTTCCCATTTTCTCTCCATACATTACAGCATCGCTCTTCAGTCATTTGGCCCCGCTTCTCTGACAGACATTGATTTTAGAGCAGGGGTTATTAAGGACTTACCTATCCTGTCTTGGCAGAGCTAGGCTGTCGACCTACCTGCTTCCAGGTTTTGTACTTTTTGAACAGCATTCTGTATACAGTTGGAGCAAGGGGCTTTTCCTACCAAGAGATAGGCTTGCGACTAATTTAATCATCTCCCACTGGAGATTCTTCAATGCTCATCTTCTACTTGGAGGAGAATAGGGGGTGCTGTCAGGAGTTGATATGTCTTGATATAAAAAAAAAATCTAAAGTTACAAAAACATCTTTGAATGCCATATTCTGCAGATCTCTTGAGGTTTTTGAAGTAGCCCTATCTATCTCTTATATTAGGATAAACAGATGTTGCTTGTCTCTTGGCGGTTTATTTCTGATTAGCTTAGCAAGTAACTATAATAGGCTGTCATAGTACCTAACAGAATGACTGGCTTGCATAACCATTAGTTTGCATTTCTTAATTATCCTGAACAGTTCATGACAGTTAGTAGTAAAAGGCTGAAACATCACATTTCATTTTTTTTCTTTACCTCCTAACCCTTCCATCCCATTTCTCTGGGGTGAGGTGTCCTTATATAACAGTCCCTCATGTCAGTTGAGAGGTTGTATGAGGGCCAAGAGCCTCTTCATTCATTGGAGATCTATGAAGCAGTACCATCAGTGAAAAGTGTCTCATTGCCTGGGAGAGAGAACTACTAAACAAACAAATCAATAAGCATAAAATAGATAAAAAAGACTAAAAATAGAAAAAACATAACTAATATATAAAAAATAAATAACAATTAAAAATAAGAAGTCTATGTCCAAGTTCCCTTTGGTGTGTTAGTTGTAGTATTGATATCTTCTACAATATAGCTAAAATCCTAGTGTAAGTGAATAGATGTCATATGTGTCCTTCTGAGTCTGGGTTAGTTCACTCAGGATGAGCTTTTCTTATTCAACTTATACTGAAATATATAAAGAAAGAATAAGTAAGCAAATTGTACAATCCTATAACCCCTAAGGAAATAGAAGCAGGCATTAAAGTCTCCCAATTAAAAAAAGAAAGCCCGGTCTTTGGGTCCTGTTTCTCTGACAGACATTTGTTGTAGAGCAGGGATTATGAAGGATTTACCTACCCTGTCTTGGCAGAGCTAGGCTGTCGATTTCTTAGTTTTGGAAGCTGCAGGCCTTGCACTTCCTATATAAGCAGATATATGTATCCCTCTCAGGTCTCTGAGGTGGTTGAAGAATAGACAGCTAGAGTCTCATAGTAAAATTTTGAGTTGTTTAGGAATCAAGAGGGTGTTATAGATCTAAGAAGATACTCTTAAAATTGTGTTGCAAGTTAGTATGAATGTTGAGTCAGATATAGACCTTTAAACTCATGGAGATGGTTAGATAGTAGAATGTTAAAGTCAGGAGCCAAATATGTATAAACTGGACATTGGGAAGTTATACTGGGCCATTTAACTCTCATAAATGTGGCATATTTATATCTGTTGTTTTGTATAGTATTTACTGTTATAAGAGAAGGAACCATCTGTTGGACTGAAAGGGGAAACTGCTGGGGGGAAGAGGGTGGAAGGGCAGGATAGGAAGGGGGAATAGGGAAGGGTTTGTGACTGAGATGTAACTTGAAGAAAAAAAAATAAAGTATTAAAAAAAAAAGAAAGAAAGCACAGGGCCAGATGTCACAGAGTTCTACCAAACCTTCAAAGAAGAGCTAATATCAATACTCTTCAATCTTTTCCAAATACATGGAAACAGAAGGAACATTACCAAAGTCGTTTTATGAAGCCATAGTCTCCCTGATATCTAAACCACACAAAGACTCAACAAAGAAAGATAATTTTAGACTAATTTCCCTTATGAACATAGACACAAAAATATTCAATAAAATGCTTTCAAAATGAATGCAAGAACAACACATCAAGAGTTTCATTCGCCGGGCGGTGGTGGCGCACGCCTTTAATCCCAGCACTTGGGAGGCAGAGGCAGGCGGATCTTTGTGAGTTCGAGGCCAGCCTGGTCTACAAAGCGAGTCCAGGACAGCCAGAGATATTCAGAGAAACCCTGTCTCGAAAAACCAAAAAAAAAAAAAAAAAAAAAAAAAGAGTTTCATTCAACATGATCAAGTAGGGTTTATCCCAGGGTTGATGGTTTAACTTACAAAAATCCATTAACATAATCTACCATAAAAATAAGATGAAAGAAAATAGGAAAATAATTAAAAAATTACACATGATCATTTCACTACATACTGAAAAAGTATTTGTCAAAAATCAAACACCCTATCATGTTAAAAGCCTTGGATAGTTCAGCCATACAAGGATTATACCTAAACATAATAAAGACAATATACAGCAAGCTTATAGGAAACATGAATGAAATGGAGAGAAATTTAAAGCATTTACACTAAAATCAGGGACAGGGCAAGACTGGCCACTTTATCCATAAATCTTCAACTTCAAATAATACTTGAAGTTCTATCTAGAACAATAAGACAACTAAAGGAGATTAAGGGAATGAAAATTGGAAAGGAAGAATTCAAAGTGTCCCTATTTGAAGATGATATGATAGTATACATAAATGACCCCAAAACTCCTACCAGAGAACTCCTACAGCTGACAAACACCTTCAACAATGTGGCTAGATACAAAATTAGTTTAAAATAATCAGTAGTCCTTCTTTACACAAAAGATAAATGAGCAGAGAAAGAAGTTAAGGAAACAATACCCTTCTTAATATTCACAAATAATATAAAGTATGTGAGGGTAACTCCTATCAAGCAAGTGAAAGACCTGTATGACAGGAGAGAAATTAAAGAAGATATCAGAAGATAGGTATATCTCCCATGTTCATGAATAGGTAGGATCAACATAGGGAAAATCGCTCTCCTAACAAAAGGAGCATATAGATCAATGCAGTTTCTATGAAAATAACAACCCAATTCTTTACACACCTTGAAATGGCAAAACTAACAAACAAACAAACAAAAACAGAATAACCAAAACAATTCTGTATGATAAAAGAACATCTGGAGATATTAGCATACCTGATTTCAAGCTATACTATAGAGCAATAGTAATAAAACCAGCATGGTACTGGCATAGAAATAAACTTGTTGATCAATGGAATCAAATCAAAAGACTCAGAAATAAACCCACTTACCTACAGTCACTTAATTTGATAACGAAGCCAAAATCATACAATGGAAAAAGGAAAGCATCTTCAACAAATGTTACTTATCTAACTGGATGTCAACATGTAGAAGAATGCAAATAGAACCATACTTATCGCCCTGCATAAAATTCAAGTCCAAGTGGATCAAAGACCTCAACATAAAACTAAACACACTAAATCTAATAGAAAAGATAATGTGGAAAAAGCTTGAATTCATTGGCACATGTGATTACTTCCTGAACAGAACATCAATATTTCTAGCTCTAAGACCAACAATCAATAAATGGGACCTAATAAAACAAAAAAGCTTCTGTGTGGTAAAGCATACTGTAAATAGAACAAAATGGTAGCCCACAGATTGGGAAAAGGTCTTCAGCAATTCCATATCCTACAGAAGGATAATATCCAATGTATATAAAAACTCAAGAAATTAAACACCAATATATCAAATAATCATATCAAAAAATGGGGTACAGAGCTAAACTGACCATTCACAACAGAGGAATTTTAATGGCCAAGAAGCACCTGCAGATATGGTTAACATCCTTAGTCATCAGGGAAATGAAAATCAAAATGACTGATATTCCAATTTACACCCATCAGAATGGGTAAGATTAAAAACTCAAGTGTCAGCACATGCTTAGAAGGATGTGTAGAAAGGGAAACCCTCCTCCACTGCTGGTGGAAACTCAAACTTGTACAGCCATTTTGAAAGTCAACCTGGTGATATATCAGAAAATTAGGAATAGTTCTACCATAAGACCCAGCCATACCACTCCTGCTCATATACCCAAAAAAATATTCACCAAACCACAAGGACATTGGCTCAACTATATTTATAGCAGCTTTATTTATAATAGCCAGAAACAGGAAACAGCACAGATGTCCTTCAAGCGAAAAATGGTTTTAAAAAACCTGTAGTACATATACACAAAGGAATAGTACTCAGCTACAAAAACCAAAGAAATAATGCAATTTGCAACCAAATGGATAGAACTAGAACAGCTCATCCTGAGTGAGGGATCCCAGAGCCAGAAAGATAAACATGATATGTACTCACTAAACCTAGATATTTCACATATGGTACAGGATAACCATTTTACCTTAACTACACCGTCTTTTTGAGCCCCAGGGCAAGAGGAAGCTCTTAGCCCTCAGGCAAGTTGATTAACCAAGATGCATCATTATATGGGGGACTTCCTTCATAGGAGGAGTTGGAGATGGGGGAGATAGGGGAGAGGGTGAGAGGTTGGGACCAGGTGAGGACAAAGGAAAGGGCAGTGATGGGGATGTAACTTGAATAAATAAACAAACAAACAAACAAACAAACAAACAAATAAATAAATAAATAAGTAGGTAAGTAAGTAACAGATTTAAAGTAATGGCTTTATTAATTCTTTGAAGGTTTCATACAATATATTTTGATCATCTTCAACCCCCTTGCCCAACTCCTTTCAGATCAACTCCTACTTCCCTATCTACTCATCTTCATGATCTCTCTCTCCTTTTTAAACATCATGTCTCATGCATATTCTTGGATAAGAGGCATGCCCTAGAGTAATAATGGTCAACCTACTAAAGGTCAATGACTCCCTATTTCATTGGCTGGAAATACCAATATTTCCTCAGTTAGTGGTAGACTTTGTGTCTTTCTCCCCTGCTATATTCTAGGATTTTTCTTGAACTTTTAAAATCTTATGCACTTATGCATTCTGTCACTGTGAGTTCATATGTGCAACTCCTCTGTTGCATATAGAAAATATTTCCTTGAAGGCATATACCACAGTTAATAATCTTTCTTTCCCTACATAAGCCTTGAAGTGGGGATTCTAAAATCTCTTATTCTCTGCCTGCTGACCAGTTGTTAGTTCTTGTATTAACCACTGTATACTGTGGAAGAAAACTAACTCAAAATAGATTTAAATAATGATGTTTTATAACATTTATCTGCAATTTTCACTTTTTCAAAATATTAAGTACCAGTTTGACTAGACTTAGGTGCAATCCAGCCACACCTTATAAATTATACAAATTGCATCCTTAACACTTTCTAACAGTGAATTTTATTTTAATTTTCCAATTGATTTTAGTTCATTGTCTATGATTTTTTATTTAATTTTTGTACAATATATTTTGATTATATTCTTTCCCCTTGCCAACTCCTCCCAGAATTCTTACCTCCTTACTATGTATTTAAATTCTTCATATTTTCTTCTCTCTCTCTCTCTCTGTCTCTGATTCTCTTTTTCTTTCATGTTTCTTCCTAAACAACAAAAATAAAAACATAAAAAAACACAAAAAAGAAAATCAAAGCAAACATAACAGGACAGGTCCCATACACAGGAATAATTATCAAATGCTATTAAGTCACAAAGAAGAGCCGAAACAGGAAGTGTTGGTGATAACGTCCTAAGATGGCAGATTGGCCTTATTAGGATGTTTATTGCCTGGAAAGCAAAACCTAAACCCAGAATTTCTCAGAAACTTGTGAGGTGATCTCCTTATCTTTAAAAAAAAAAAAGGTACTATCTCTCATTTCCATACTTAACAGTCAACTGCCATGGTCAAAAGTAAATATAGTTCTCGATTAAGCCAGACAGCTTGTGTCAGCTCAAACCCTCTACCCTACTGACCATTGTACATATTTTATACAATATGACTGTCTCCCCACTGAGGTGTTGGTCTCTACTCTCGAGAGACAGAATGGCAGTCTGCTTCCAGATAAACTGCTTTTCTCTCCATGGAGTGTTCTTGTTCAATGTTGTTCAATGATTTCACTGAACTTTACTTATAAACACAAAATGGATTTAGTGCAGGGTTTTTTTTTATTTTTGTCTGGCTATGACTTTTAAAGTCTTTTTGATTAGGTTTTAATATATTGCTTATCATGAAGTTCTAAAATCAAGCAATAAAAATAATCAAATGCACTTATGTGAAAAGCTTATATTTTTATTGTCTCCAAATTACATTCTGTCTGGGCCAAAGAACATAACATCTACAACAATCACATAAAGGATGGCAAAATTCTATTCCATTCTTCCTTATTAGCTTTATTTAAGGAGGATAAATGAAAAAAAAGGAAGATGTGTGGCATAGTTTTAATAATAGGTAAATAAAAATTTTTTTCAAGAAGTCTATTTCCTTGATACATATAATGTCTATTTCCTTTATATACAATAAACATTTAAAATAAGACTGTCAAATATATGAGTTGAAAAAATTTGAAACAGCATAAGATTTAGAAAACAAAAGACAACAAATGTAGGTGAGGATTAGGGAATGGAGAACCCTCATAAAATTTTTGTTAGTCAAAGTGCACATTGGAGCATCCATTATAGAAAACAATGTGACAATTCCTCTCATAACTAGCAGGAAATTGAACATATTACCCAGCTATACTTCTCCTAGGAGTGTACCCAAGGTTTTTTATTTCCTTTTACAGAGATGCATATACAACCATACCCATAACTGCTCTAGTCACAATAATTAAAACATGGAAACAGCCTAGATGTCCACTAACTGACGAACATTTAATGAAATGTACTCATTCACAATAGAACTTTTCTCAAATATTAACTAATATTAACTTGCTTAATCATTTTTCCATTCTTATTTGGTCACCAAACAGATTTCCTACATCCCAAATCAGCAGGAAATAAATTTAAGATAGTAACATCTCACTCCCAGAAGGTGGGGTGGGTGATTTTTCTCTCGCCCCTTTGGTCATTTGCTGCATTATAGATGTTTGTTGTTATTTAGGGGTATTGGTTACAATTTGTTAAATGATCTTGTTAAATAGGTTTTGGAGGTTAGACACACGGATTTCTGTCTTTTTCTTTTCTCTATCCTTCTTTCTCTCCTATGTAGGGGAGAAAAGACTTGAAAAAATGGGATATAGATATAATATAGAAATGATAAAAAAGAGACAGATTTTTAAAATGTTTATTTATTACTTCTGATTACATCTCCATCACAGTGCCCTCTTTCCACCCCTCCCACATTCTGCCCCCATCCCTTCCATCCCACACCTCCAGAGTGGAGTGTCCCTACAAAACAGTCCCCACCCCCCAGTTCAGCAGTCATATGAGGGCCAAGATCTTTCTCATACACTTGGGTCCTACAAGACAACACCACTAGGGAAAAGTGTCTCATTGACAGGTAAGAAAGTCTATGCTCCTTTCCCTTTGATTCATTGGTTGTAGTATAGTTATCCTGTACTATATGGTTAAAATCCTACTATAATATAAGTGAATAGATGCCACGTGCATCATTCTGAGTCAGGGTTAGCCACTCAGAATGAGCTTCTCTAGTTCCATCCATTTGGTTGAATATTGCATGATTTCATTGTTTCTAATGCCTGCGTAGTATTCCATTGTGTACATGTGCCACAGTTTTTTTTTTTTTTAATCCATTCCTTGGTTGAGGGATATCTGGGTTATTTCCAGTTTCTAGCTATTACAAATGAAGCTGATATGAACATAGATGATGAAATGTCCTTGTGGTTTGGTGAGGAGTCATTTGGATGTATACTCAGAAATGGTATGGCTGGGTCTTGAGATTGAGCTATTCCAGGTTATATAAGATATTGCCAGACTTATTTCCATAGTGGTTGTACAAGCTTGCAATCCCACCAGCAATGGAGGAGTGTTCAAGGGATAGATTACTGAATATGCTCTCATATCTTTGCATATTGCTACAAAATTAAGATTATATTTGGCTACATCTGTATTGATCTTTGTATATTAATACAACATTAAGATTACATTTGGCTACATTGGTATTGATCTTTTTATATTGATACAAAATTAAAGTTAATACTTCTTAAGGTATTGTACCTAGGTATCACTTAAAAATATGATATGAAGTATTAGTCTTTTGATAGCAACTGTCACAAACTGTTTAGGATAATTAAGAGTTGCAAATTAATAGTCATTTAAACATGTCATTTGTTAGATAGAAGCACAGTTTATCACAGATATTCTCTAAGTTAACTTGAAATCATGTTGATAAGGGACAAGCAACATTTGCTTATCCAAATATATAGAGATAGATAAGTGGTCTTTAAAAACCTCAAGATATCTGTACATTATGGCATTCAAAGATATTTACTTTTCTATAATTTATTTTTTATTGCTTCAAATTACATCTCAATCACTATCCCCTCCCTAGTCCCCCCTCCAGTTCCACCCTCCCACACTCTTCCCCCTCAACCCCCCATCCTCTTCCCTTTTTTTAAGTTTAAGGTATATCTCCCCCCCCAAAAGCTCCTCCTTTCAATCCAACAAATGGTTCTATATCTAACTCAGCTTTCATGCTAACTTGCATCACAATTTTAAAAATATCTTCTTAGATCCAGAACACACTCTTGATTCCTAAACAACTCAAAATTTAATTATGAGACTTTAGCTATTTATTCTTCAACCACCTCAGAGACCTGAGAGGGATAAATATATCTGATTATATAGGAAGTGCAGGGCCCACAGCTTCCAAAACTAAGAAATGATATACCAGTAGCTGCCTGGACAGTTCCCATATTCTCTCCATACATTACAGCGTCTATCTTCAGCTGTTTGGTCCCGTTTCTCTGACAGACATTGATTGTAGAGCAGTAATTATGAAGGACTTGCTTACCCTGTCTTGGCCAAGCTAGGCTGTCGACTTACCTGCTTCCAAAGTTTTGTCGTTTTTGGACAGCATTCTGTCTACAGTTGGAGCAAGGGGTTTTTCCTGCCAAGATACAGGCTTGCCACCAGTTCAGTCATCTCCCACTGGAGATTCGTCGATGGTAATCTTCTACTTGGAGTAGAATATGGGGTGCTGTCAGGAGCTGACATATCTCGATATAAAAATATATAAAGTTACGAAAACATCTTTGAATGCCATATTCTGCAGATCTCTTGAAGTTTTTGAAGACACCCTATCTATCTCTTATATTTAGATAAGCAAATATTCCTTGTCCCTTAGCAACTTGATTTCTGATTAGCTTACAAAATAACTGTGATAGATGTCATAGTACCTAACAAAATGATAAGCTTGCATGACTATTAGTTTGTATTTCTTAATTATCCCGAACAGTTTATGATGGTTGGTAGCAAAAGGCCAAAACTTCACATTTCATTTTTAAGCATTACTAGGTACAATACCTTTAAAAAGCGTTACCCTTAATTTTGTATCAATATACAAAGATCAGTACCAATGTAGCCCAATACAATCTTAATTAGGAATTAATGTACAAAGCTCAATACCAATTTAGCTAAATATAATATTAATTTTGTATCAGTATACAAAGGTATATGGGCATATTCAATAATCTGTCCTTTTTCCTTGATCTTTCCTATATTACGTCTATGTCCCATTTTTTTTCTCAAGTCTGTTCACTCCTACTTAGGAGAGAAAGAAGAATACAGAAAAGAAAAAGAGAGAAGTCCCTGAGTCTAAACTCCATAACCCATTTAATAAGACCATTTAACAGTTTGTAATCTCTTCTCCTAAATAATAAGATTTTCTATTATCCATGAAATGACCAAAGGGGGGAAAAACACCCTCCCACCTTCTGGTGATGGGAGGTCGCTCTCTTAAAATGACATCCTGCTGATTTGGGACTTAGTAAAACTGTTTGGGGCCCAAATAAGAATGGAACATTGGTTAAAATTTTTAATAGAATCATTTGATGTTCATTCCTTTTGTGCTCAGCTATTTAAATGTCCTAAGAAGTTCATAGACAGAAGCTGATCTTCAGAGCTTTACTGAAGATCTGGCTGGAGTAGTCTGTGGAGCTGATCGATCTTAGCGATTTTGAGTTGTTGTGGTTGTAGACTTTTGAGGAAACAGCTATTGAGGAAGTCTGCAAGGCTGGATCATCTAGGCTACTTGTCTTCTTTGGTGTCTGCTTTGTTTTCTTCTGAGGTTTCCGTTCTCCAGTTGTCCCTGGATTCCTTGGATGGATGCTTTACATCTCCTGGAAAGATAAGAACAGAGCACTGCCCTAATCCTAACTCTGGGGCCCTACCTTTTTTTGGGGCGGGGTGGGGGGGCGGGTCAGGTAATATTTTTCCTGGAGTAAATTTGGTTTTTTGACAATATATAAGGTATTACCTTTCAATTTGGATTAAAGAAGAAATTATTTTGATATTTTGGAGCTAAGCAAACCTTTAGTGTATATATTTTGAGATCTCAAAGGACAATTTGTTTGAATTTCAGCATGCTTTTTGTAAGTAGCTTTTAAACTTAAATCCTTCCAAATCCTATGTCCCTATCTCTGCATTTCTAAGTATTGGAATCAAAGACATGTGGTTCCCAACTGATGGGATTAAAGATGTGCTCCACCACCCCTGGATCGAAGTTTTTCTCTATTTAGAGCTTGTTTTGTGTCAGTTTGAACTTGAGCTCTGAGATCTGCCTGATTCTGTCTCTAGTGTGTTCCGATTAATGGTGTATTCTTCTCAAATGATGGGATTAAGGGTGTGTACCATCACCACCCTGTTCCTTGTCACTCTAGAATTTATAAGACAACTAACTCTGTAGTGATCCTCCTGTCTCTGCTGGAGTTAAAGGCATAGGCTAACACCACTCATTTCATGTATTTTTCCTTAGCTCCATTTTTTTTTCAGCTCTTGGAGGTTTAGAAATTCAGGTTGAACAGCAGTAACCTTTCATTTATTTACAGTATTTTAAACCTGTTACCTGCTTTTTAATGTCCAACCACTAAAATATCCTATACATCTACAAAAAAGAAAAACGTTTAAGCTGCAATCAAGTTTGTGTAATCTATGTGGCCACCTGCAGTCTCACATTCTACTCTGAAATTAAGGCCATTTTCCTTTAGAGCCAGTAAGGCAAGTATACCTTTGGTAAATTCTAGTTTGAAATTTTTATATTGTATTTTTATTATATTTTAAGCTTATTAACTGTTTTCTTAAAAAAGTATTATTCACTTCTAGAACATGATATAATCACAATACAGTATCCATAAACTCATTTAAGCTATGCTTTTCTTTTCAAGATATACCTAAGATCAAGCTAGTAAAGAGTTTAATATGCATGGAGGACAGCTCATAGCTTTCTGTCCCTAAATGAAGAGATACTAACAGTTATCCTTCTGAGAAATGGAGGGACAGTTTTTAAGATTGTCTCACGGTAGATAAACTGATTTCCAGTAAATGGTTAAACATCTAAAAGTTTATGGTTAGCATAAATTGGACTTAGCAAGTTATTTTAAAATAAAAAGTATATATTATATTAGAACGGGGTGAGGAGGTCAAGGGTGAATTTTGGATGAGTTTATGGGAGGAATGGGGATAAATATGATCAAAGTATATTATATGAAAGTCTTAAAGTTCTGATGAAATATATTTAAAATGAGATGCTTCAAATGGCATAAAAGAAACTTTCTGTAATGAAACCTCACACAATATTCCATTTCTAGGTCAAATTTGTAGGCATACTGAATACATTATTTGTTTTAGTGTCCTTTTAATAAACTACTCAAGAGAATCCCACACACCTGGAATTAGTATGTTAATTATAGAAAGCAAAAGTTTGAGAGGTTTAACCACTAAGGACATTCAGGCATTAAGAGACATATTCTTTAAGATGCAACTTATTTTTTCCTCATGGACCTCATTTCTAAGTCTGCCAGTATCATTTCACAGTTATAAGGCTGCCTTTTTATGGACTTTCTTTCATGTTCCTAATACTGTCATTTTAAGTCCAACATTAATTTTAACCCAAACACTTATTTTTGCCATAACATTCATATCATTGAACTATATCCTAAGCTTAGTCACTAGGATTGTCAAATTTAGTGCTTTTAGAAAGTTATTTGTATTTCTCCTGATTCAGTGAATAGAGTAAGCTACAAGAACACAAGCCCTTAAAATCACAGCCATACAGAAGCTCAACCCTCAGCATTGTTTAGATTCAGAGGAATGACAAAAAAGTGAATTATATGTCTGTTAGTAAAAGTATTTATAAATAACCTGAGTGTACAAAATAATATTCTAGTCATGTATGATCAGTGCACAGTCACATAGTCCCTCAATTTTAACCAGCTGTGAATTTCTGCATTAAATATTATCTACTTCACAAAAAATTCTCACATAAATTCTGAAAGTTGCACAAATCTACTGAAACACAGGTACTAATTTAGAGGAAAGTTTGATAGCATTTTCATTTAGCAGAATAATAGTAATAGGTTCACGTATGAAGCCTATGAACTGTGTAAACACAGGTTCTTAGACATATTTGAAATATCAGACATGCATTTTCCTCAATAAATTTCAGGTATCATTACAGAAGAGGGAACAGGAAGATTGTAACAGGTAGTGGTCATGGAAGACCAGAGCAAAACAATGTTTTCTGAGCATAATAGTACTCCTACTCACATGAACTTATTAGCTGTGGTTGCTTACATAAGACCTGCAGAAGACCGAGGTAGTCAACATTTTGGAATGGAGTTCATTTAATCACAGCCCTAACTGAACAGCTATGAACAGTTGATAACCAGGGGAGAGCCAGTTTTCTTTAAGGGTATGTCACCTTATAAGTTGATCAAGTTCCATTGGAGCCCCCACACAGAAGTATATGCACAGCAGCTATTGGAGCCAACAGAATATTAAATTAAAAATAAAAGAAGACGTGAAGTTGAGGAGTAGGAAAGTGAGGATTGATCGGGAAAGAGCCATGGGAGAATATTACCAAAACATCCCTTTTCTTGACACTTTTCAAAGAATAATAAAATATTTCTTAAAATTTAAATATTAATAAATTTGGCACAAGTATCAAAAATAAAATTTCTTGACCCTGACTCTTCAGAAAGAACAAAGGATGCTTAGTTCTTCCCCATTACCAATTTTGGCATTTCCTTCTAGCCCATTTCCACTCCTTTGTGATACTGGCATCCTTATATAACCATTCACTACCAAGGAACTCCAACACTGCACACTGCCCATAGAAGCTCCTGCCAGCCTACCTTAATTCCTTGGAAACTCTGATTCTACGCATGGAGTCATATCCCCTATTATGCTGCCACTGCCACTTTCAGCTTTTTATTCTAGTCCTTATACATTCAATTGTGACCTTTACTGTCTTATAGAAAGACCTTAACAGATATCCCTGAGCTGCCACATTTGGATTGGATTCAGAGTTGGCAATAACAATAAAAACAACGCAGTGAATGAAGATGACACCAATTATAAACATGGCAAAGTTCCTTCAAGAAGATATGAATAAATGTCTCAATGACATTTATATAAACACAAACAGTTGAATTAAGTATGAAAGGATTTCAGGAAATGAAAGTAGAATTTATCAAAGGAAAATAATAGAGAGAAATCCCAACTGAAATAAAACTGTAACTGAAAAACTCAATATGCCAAACAAAAGCTTCAAAGGTAATCCTCATCAACAGATGAAAAGACATGGAAGAGAGAAATCCAGGTCTTGAAGACAAAATAGAAGAAATAACTTGCCAAAGAAAATATTTTTAAAAAATCCAGGAATTGTGAAAAGACCAAACCTATGAACAAAGGGAACACAGCAAAGAGAATAAATTCAAGTCAAAGGCACAGAAAATATTAATAAAGCCATAGAAGAATAATTCCAAAATATAAAAAGATTCTTGCCAATGCACAAGAAGCATAGAAAACAGGAGTATTTATAGGAGCAGGAAAGAAATTCCCACAACACACAAAAGTCTATACACAGCAAGGAACAAAGAAAGGATCTTAAAAGCTGAAAGGAAAAAAGACCAAGACACAAATAAAGGGAGGTCCATTATTTTCAATGAAGAGTCTGTAAACCAAAAGGGTCTGAAAGAAAACTGTACAAGTTTACTGACTACAGATGCCTGCCCAGACCACTATACCCAGCAAAACAATTTATTACAATCAATAGTTAAAGAAAATAATTCTATGATAAAAAAATAAAAAACATTTAAGCCACAAATCCAACTCTATCAAAGAACTTAGGAAGCAGTTAACTACAGACAAGAGAACACAGAAATAATCTCATAAGAATAAATTAAAGGAGGAAAGGAATCCACACCACCATAATTAAATAACAGAAGGAAATAATCACTGTTTATTAATAACTCCTGATATATATGATCTTAATTCCCCATAAAAGTCAGACACAGATTGGGTTTGAAAACAGATTCCATCTTTCTGCTGCACCCAAGAAACAAACTGTACCTTCAAAGACAGACATTACCAAAAGGTAAAATATGGAGAAAGATATTCCAAGCAAATAGACCCAATAAGCAAGACACTGTAACTATGAAAAAATAGACTGTAAACCAAAACTAATCAGAAGAGATAGGGAAGAGCACTGCTAAAGCTACTAAAATCACATAATGATCATAATATTATACTTGGTGATTTTAACATCCCTCCTTTGGCAATAGATAGCTCAGGTAAACAAAATTTAAATAAAAATCACTGAAAATAATAATGTTGAAAATAAAAGGATCTATCATACATTGAAAGCACATTCTATACAAACAGTAAATAATATACTTTTTCTCAACATGTCATTGAATTTTCTTTGAAAACACAAAGAAATATTCAGGAAATATAAGAAAATTGAAACAAAAGAAAGACTCCATCATTGAAGACAATGCTGAATTAAGCCTAGATATCAAAAGTAATTTTAAAAATAGCAAAAGTATAAAAACTCATAGAAACACAACTCGTTGTTTAATAAATATTGTATCAAAACAGATATCAGTAAGAAAATTTTAAAATCTGTTCAAACTTGAATAAAATAAAAAATACAACATGCCCATACCTATGGGATACAATGAAAGGAAATATAAGGGGCATGTTCGTAGCATTAAGTGGGTATGAAAAAATGGAAATATATCATATTAGTAAATCAATAACATACTTGAAAGCAATGCAAGAATAAAAACAAATAATACCACAAAAGAGTAGACAGGGATATATAATTGAATGCAAAACAAAAAACAATGAAATAGGAACAAAAAATAACATAAAGAATCAACAACAAAGAGAAACAAATAATAATGAAAAAAATCACCAAAACAGGGGGGATTCCCAAATGGCAGCAGCCTGCACAGAGGCATTTTGAATGCAGGGAAAAGAGCTATAACACCACAGAGTTATAAGATGCCAAGCAACAGTCTGAGAGGCAGGAACCTCTAGGTTTCATCCACCAAACCCAGGGACTAATAAAAGTCCCTGGGCTAGACTCTCAGACATTTAGAAAAACAGACCAGACAAAACAACAGAAGCCTCAGAAGCCAGGGAAGTAGGAGATTCCTCACCAGGACTCGAGGGTGTGAGCAACTCAAATTCCCAGTGAGCAGCTCCAAATCCCAGATAGGGGTACTTACAAGCCTTCTGGGATCCCAGATTCCATGCAGGCATTCCAAAACCAAGCGGGAGGATCAACGGAGCCATGTGAGCAGTTATATTCTCAGTGGAACCATTGTGGCTAGAAACCACAGCACATTCTGTGCTACAGGATCACAGAGGGACCACAGTGATATATCTCCAGCAGAGTAGTGGTCTGGGAAGCTCAAGCATATTTGGGCTTGCATAGAAAGGTATTGGACATATAGGCCCCTCTATTGAATTTACAATCACTAGGAAGAACACTTCAGCTAGACAAAGCAGCAGGATACAATTCCTGTATCAGGCTATGCCTCCAGAACCAGTGCAGTATCCTGGGCCTTGGCAGGCATCTCCAATCACCAGATAGAGGTTCCTCCTGGCTTTCTGAGTACCCAGTTTCCAGAAACAATTGTTGCACTCAAACCAAGACCAGGACAGCCACAGGAATGGTGAGAGCAGAGCAGGCTAAAAGGTAGGTGGTTGGGTTGGAAAGCTGCTTGGAACTCCACTGAGTCCAAGTCATGTGGACAGGTTGTGGGGTTAATATCAGATCCCTCAGCCAGTGCACCTGGCTCCTCCAGAGGGAAACCAGATCTTCAGCATCTACAGTTTCACCCCTGGAGCACCAAGTTCTTGGCCTGTGAGCTCTGCTGGAGTGACTCAGACTACAAGGGCTTAGTGCCTAGGGCCAAGAGGCACAGAAATGCCCTGGGGACCATCTAGGAGGAGCCACCTGGGGGAAACAGGACCACTGACCTAGCACTTGGACCAGACAAACTAGCAGCAAGGAACTCTGGCTTGAATGAAACATACTTCCCTAACCCTAACCTGAGTTCCTAGTAGGGACACAACTGGAAGGGGTGAATGTCAGGGGGCCCACTCAAATACAGCCTCCAACACAAGACCCCACCTAGCCTGTTTTGAGCAACAGACCATCAAGACTATACAGTCTTTACACCAAACCCCCATCCTTAGTATCAGGTCCAGAAGACACAAGGAACAATCAGCTAAAGACAACCAGATAGCTAAAGAAAGGTCAGTGAAAAAGCAAATCTGACAAAAATCAGGGAAATAAGACTCCAACAGAATACGGGGATGCTAATACAGCAAACCCTGACCATCCCAACACAGCTGAAACACATGAAAGTGATGACCTATCTATACTTAGGAAAATGATAGAGTCCTTACAAGAAGAATTTAAATCCATGAAAGAATATAAAGAATCTTCAAATTTACAAAAAGCAATGGAGAAAACCATTAGAGACCTCCAAGCCAACTCAGCCAAATATGAATGGGAAAGAGACAAGGCTATAAAAGATTTGAATGACTGGCAGACAAAGTCATCTACATTGGAGCAGGAAATTATAAAACATATGAAAGCATTCATTACTTGAAGTTGAAAATGGAAGCAATAAAGAAAACACAAGCAGAGATAGTCCTGGAGGTGAAAATCAAGGGAACAGAACAGGAACTACAGACATGATTATCAAATATTACCTGAAACTCACCCCCCCGCCCTTAAAAAGAAAGGTAATTGTTCCAGAGTTAGTATTAGGTCAGGGCTCTTTTCTTATCTTTCCAGGATATTTAAAGAATCCATTCAAGGAATCCAGGGACAACTGGACAACGGAAACCTCAGCAGAAAACACATCAGACACCAAAGAAGACGAGTGGCCCAGATGATCCTGATCCAGCCTTGCAGACTTCCTCAATAGCAGTTTCCTCAAAAGTCTACAACCACAACAACTCAAAATTGCTACGATCGTTCAGCTCCACAGACTACTCCAGCCAGACCTTCAGTAAAGCTCTGAAGATCAGCTTCTGTCTATGAACTTCTTAGGATATCTAAATAGCTGAGCACAAAAGGACTGAACATCAAATGATTCTATTAAAAATTTTAACCAGTTTTCCATTCTTTTTTGGGCCCCAAACAGGTTTACTACGTCCCAAATCAGCAGGAAGTCATTTTAAGAGAACAACGTTCCATCCCCAGAAGGTGGGGAGGGTGTTCCCCCCACTTTGGTTATTTGATAGATAGTAGAAAATTTTGTTATTTAGGGGAAAAGACTACAAGCTGTTAAATGGTCTTGTTAAATTGGTTTGGGAGGTTAGACCCAGGGACTTGTCTCTTTTTCTTTTCTGTATCCTTCTTTCTCTCCTATATAGGAGTGAACAGACTTGAGAAAAATGGGACATAGACATAGTATAGGAAAGATCAAGAAAAAAGGACAGATTATTGAATATGGCCTTATACCTTTGTATACTGATACAAAATTAATATTATATTTGGCTAAATTGGTATTGATCATTGTATATTAATGCAAAATTAAGATTGTATAGGGCTACATCAGTATTGATCTTTGTATATTGATACAAAAATAAGATTATATTTGGTCACAATGGTATTGACCTTTGCATATTGATGTAAAGTTAAGATTGTATTGGGCTACATCGGTATTGATCTTTGTATATTGATACAAAATTAAGATTATATTTGGCCACATTGGTATTGATCTTTGTATATTGATACAAAATTAAGGGTAATGCTTCTTAAAGGTATTATTCGTAGTAATACTTAAAAATGAAATGTCAAGTTTTGACCTCTTGCTACCAACCGACAAACTGTTTAGGATAATTAAGAAACGGAAACTAATAATCATGAAAATGTGTCATTTTGTTAGTTACTATGACAGTCTATCACAGTTATTTTCTAAGCTACTCAGAAATCAAGTTCCTAAGAGACAAGCAATTTTTGCTTACCTAAATATAAGAGATAGATAGGGCATCTTCAAAAACCTCAAGAGATCTGCAGAACATGGCATTCAAAGATGTTTTCTTTTTTTTTTTCTTTTTTTCCTTTATTTTTTATTTCTTCAAGTTACATCTCAATTGCAGTCCCCTCCATATTCCCCCTCCAGTCCCACCCTCCCACACTCAACCCCCATCCTCTTCCCTTATTTTTTCTTTTAAGTTTAAGGTATATCTTATTTCCCCCTACAGTTTCTCCTTTCAGTCCAACAAATGGCTCTTTCTCTTATAATAATAAATAAAATACAGTACAACAGAGGTAATTAGGCCACAGTTATGAGGGTTATATGGCTTAACGTACATTCCCAATGACCAGTCCATATGTATTTGGTACTTGACTTTAATATTCTACTATCTAAACATCTCCATGAGTTTAAAGGTCTATATCTGACTCAACATTCATACTAACTTGCAACACAATTTTAAAAGTATCTTCTTAGATCTATAAAACTCTTCTTGACTCCTAAACAACTCAAAATTAAATTATGAGACTCTAGCTATCTGTTCTTCAACCACCTAAGAGACCTGAGAGGGATAAATATATCTGATTATACAGGAAGTACAGGCCTGCAGCTTCCCTAACTAAGAAATGATATACATGTGGCTGCCTGGATAGTTCCCATTTTCTCTCCATACATTACAGCATCGTTCTTCAGTCGTTTGGCCCCGCTTCTCTGACAGACATTGATTGTAGAGCAGGGGTTATGAAGGACTTACCTACCCTGTCTTGGCAGAGCTAGGCTGTCGACTTACCTACTTCCAGGTTTTGTCCTTTTTGGACAGCATTCTGCCTACAGTTGGAGCAAGGGACTTTTCCTACCAAGAGATAGGCTTGCGACTAATTCAATTATCTCCCACTGGAGATTCTTCGATGCTCATCTTCTACTTGGAGGAAAATAGGGGGTGCTGTCAAGAGTTGATATGTCTTGATATAAAAAAATATAAAGTTACAAAAACATCTTTGAATGCCATATTCTGCAGATCTCTTGAGGTTTTTGAAGAGGCCCTATCTATCTCTTATGTTAGGGTAAGCAGATGTTGCTTGTCTCTTGCCGGTTTATTTCTGATTAGCTTAGAAAGTAACCATAATAGGCTGTAATAGTACCTAACAGAATGACCAGATTGCATAACAGTTAATTTGCATTTCTTAATTACCCTAAACAGTTTATGACAATTAGTAGTAAAAGGTCTTAATATCACATTTCATTTTTTTCTTTACCTCCTAACCCTTCCATCCCATTTCCTTGGGGTGGTGTGTCCTTATGTAACAGTCCCGCATGTCAGTTGAGAGGTCATATGAGGGCCAAGAGCCTCTTCATTCATTGGGGATCTACGAAGCAGTACCATCAGTGAAAAGTGTCTCGTTGCCCGGGAGAGAGAACTACTAAACAAACAAACCAATAAGCATACAAAAGATAAAAAAGACTAAATAATAGAAAAAAATATAACTAATGTATAAAAAATAGATAAAGAATAAAAATTAAAAATAAGAAGTCTATGTCCAAGTTCCCTTTGGTGTGTTAGTTGTAGTATCGATACCTTCTACTATATAGCTAAAATCCTACTATAAGTGAATAGATGCCATATGTGTCCTTCTGAGTCTGGGTTAGTTCACTCAGGATGAGCTTTTCTAGTTCCATCCATTTGGCTGCAAATTGCATAATTTCGTTGTTCCTGATAGCTGAATAATATTCCATTGTATAGATGTACCAGTTTTTTGACCCATTCTTCGGTTGAGGGACATCTGGGTGGTTTCCAGTTTCTAGCTATTACAAATAAGGCTGCTATAAACATGGATGAGGAAACTTCCTTATGATTCTGTGAAGAGGCATATTGGTGTATACCCAGAAGTGGTATGGCTGGGTCCTGAGGCAGAGCTATACCAAGTTTTTTAAGATATCGCCAGACTGACCTCCATAGTGGTTGCACAAGCCTGCATGCCCACCAGCAATGGATTAGGGTACCCCTTTCTCCACACCCTCGCCAGCATGTGCTGTCATTTGAGTTTTTGATCTTAGCCATTCTGACAGGTGTGAGATGGAATCTCAGAGTCGTCTTGAGTTGCATTTCTCTGATGATTAAAGATGTTGAGCATTTCTTCAAGTGTTTCTCAGCCATTAGGGATTCCTCCTTTGTGAATTCTCTATTTAGCTCTGTCCCCCATTTTTTGATTGGATTATTTGGTTTTTTGGCATTTAATTTCTTGAGTTCTTTGTAGATTTTTGATATTAGCCCACTGTCAGATGTGGAGTTGGTGAAGATTTTCTCCCAGTCTGTAGGCTGCCGTTTTGTTCGAATGACAGTTTCCTTTGCTATACAGAAGCTTTTTAGTTTCATGAGGTCCCACTTATTGATTGTTGATCTCAAGTCCTGAGCTGTTGGTGTTCTGTTCAGGAAGTTGTCGCCTGTGCCAATCATTTTGAGGTTTTCTCCCACTTTTTCTTCTAGTAGATTTAGTGTGACCGGCCTAATGTTAAGATCTTTGATCCACTTGGACTTAAGTTTTGTACAAGGTGATAAGTATGGGTCTAAATTCATTCTTTTACAAATGGACATCCAGTTGGACCAGCACCATTTGTTGAAGATGCTGTCCTTCTTCCATTGTGCCGTTTTGGCTTCTTTGTCAAAAATTAGGTGGCCATAAGTGTGTGGGTCTACTTCTGGATCTTCAATTCGATTGCATTGATCTACTGGTCTGTTTCTATACCAATACCCTGCTGTTTTTACAACTATTGCTCTGTAGTACAGCTTGAAATCTGGGATGGTAATACCTCCAGATGTTTTTTTATTGTACAGGATTGATTTAGCTATTCTGGGCTTTTTGTTGTTCCATATGAAATTGAGGCTAGCTCTTTCCAAGTCTATAAAAAATTGTGTTGGTATTTTGATAGGAATTGCCTTGAATCTATATATTGCTTTTGGTAGGATGGCCATTTTTATTATGTTGATCCTACCTATCCATGAGCATGGAAGATCTTTCCATCTTCTAAAGGCCTCTTCCATTTCTTTCTTCAAGGGCTTGAAGTTCTTGTTGTACAGGTCCTTTACTTGCTTGGTTAGAGTTACCCCCAGGTATTTTATGTTGTTTGCGGCTATTGTGAAGGGGGTTGTTTCCCTTATTTCTTCCTCAGCCATTTGTTTGTTGTAAAAAGAAGGGCTTCTGATTTTTTTGAATTAATTTTGTATCCAGCCACTTTGCTGAAGGTGTTTATCAGCTGTAAGTGTTCTCTGGTGGAATTTTTGGGGTCGCTTATGTATACTATCATATCATCTGCAAATAGGGATAATTTGACTTCGTTTCCGATGTTTATCCCCTTGATCTCCTGTAATTGTCTTATTGCTCTAGCAAGAACTTCAAGTACTATATTGAGGAGATATGGTGAAAGTGGATATCCTTGTCTTGTCCCTGAGTTTAGAGGAAATGCTTCATGTTTCTCTCCATTTATTTTGATGTTGGCCACTGGCCTGCTGTATATTGCCTTTATTATTTCTAGGTACGGCCCATGTATGCCCGTTCTCTCCAGAACTTTTAGCACGAAGGGGTGTTGGATTTTGTCAAATGCTTTTTCTGCATCTAGCGAGATTATCATGTGTTTTTTTTTTCCTTTCATCTTGTTTATGTGGTGAATGACGTTGATAGACTTTCGTATGTTGAACCATCCCTGCCTCCCTGGGATGAAGCCTACTTAATCATGGTGTAGGATACTTTCGATGTGTTCTTGAATTTGGTTTGCTAGTATTTTATTAAGTATTTTTTCATCTATGTTCATGAGGGAGATTGGTCTGAAGTTCTCTTTCTTTGTTGTGTCTTTGTGTAGTTAAGGAATCAGGGTGATTGTGGCCTCGTCGAATGAGTTTAGCAATGTTCTTTCAGATTCTACATTGTGAAGGAGTTTGAAAAGTATTGGTGTTAGCTCCTCTTTGAAGGTCCGGTAGAATTCTGTGCTAAAGCCATCTGGCCCTGGGCTTTTTTCGGTTGGGAGATTTTTAATGACTGTTTCTATTTCCTTAGGGGTTATAGGGCTGTTTAATCTGTTTATCTGATCTTGATTTAGCTTCGGTAGGTGGAATCTATCAAGAAAATTGTCCATTTCACTTAAGTTTTCAAATTTGGTGGAGTATATATTTTTAAAGTAGGATCTAAATATTCTCTGGATTTCCTCAACGTCTGTTGTTATTTCTCCCTTTTCATTTCTGATTTTGTTGATTTGTGTTTTCTCCCTCTGTCTTTTAGTTAATTTGGCTAAGGGTCTGTCTATTTTTTTGATTTTCTTGAAGAACCAACTCTTGGGTTCATTGACTCTTGGTACAGATCTTTTTGTTTCTAAGTTATTGTTTTCAGCCCTAAGTTTGATGATCTCCTGCCTTCTGCTCCTCTTGGGAGTGTTTGCTTCTTTTTTTTCCAATTCACCCAGTTTAGCTGTTAATTCGCTAATATGAGCTGTCACAATTTTCTTTTTGAAGGCACATAGTGCTATGAACTTTCCTCGTAGCACAGCTTTCATTGTGTCCCATAGGTTTGGGTATGTTGTGTCTTCATTTTCATTGGATTTTAAGAAGTGTTTGATTTCCTTCTTTATTTCTTCCCTGACCCAGTGGTCCTCTAGTAAAGAGTTGTTCAGTTTCCATGTGAGGGTAGACTTTCTGTTGATTCTTTTGCTATTGAAGTCCAGCTTTATTCCAGGGTGGTCTGATAAGATACAAGGGGTTATTTCAATTTTCTTGTAACTGTTGAAGCTATCTTTGTGTCCAACTATATGGTCGATTTTGGAGAAGGTTCCGTGAGGTGCTGAGAAGAAGGTGTATTCTTTTGTGTGGGTGAAACGTTCTGTAGATATCTGTTAGGTCCATTTGGTTCATGATCTCTGTTAGACTCATTATTTCTCTGTTTGGCTTCTGTCTTGATGATCTGTCCATAGTTGTGAGTGGGGCGTTGAAGTCTCCCACTATTAAAGTGTTTGGATCAATGTGCGATTTAAGTTTTAGAAGTGTTTCTTTTATAAATGTAGGTGCCTTTGTATTTGGGCCATAGATGTTCAATATTGAGATGACCTCTTGGTGGATATTTCCTTTAATGAGTATGTAATGCCCTTCTCTGTCTTTTCTTATTAACCTCAATTGGAAGTCTATTTTGTTTGATATTAGGGTGGCTACTCCAGCTTGTTTCCTGGGTCCATTTGCTTGAAAAACCTTTTCCCAGCCCTTTACTCTGAGGTAGTGTTTATCCTCAATAGTGAGGTGTGTTTCTTGTATACAGCAAAAAGATGGGTCTTGTTTACGGATCCAGTCTGTAGGTCTGTGTCTTTTTATTGGTGAGTTGAGTCCATTGATGTTGATGGATATTAGTGACCAGTGGTTGTAATTTCCCGTTATTTTGGTTTAGTTGGCTGTCTTGTGTTTCTCTTTTGTTTAGTTGCTGTGGAGGTTTCTATTTCCTATGTTTTCTTGGGTGTAGTTAAATTCTCTGTGTTGGAATTTTCCTTCTAGGATCTTCTGTAGGGCTGGGTTTGTGAGGAGATATTTTTTGACTTTGATTTTGTTATGGAATATCTTGTTTTCTCCTTTTATGTTGACAGAGAGTTTTGCTGGGTATAGTAGTCTGGCTGGGCACCTACGCTCTCTCAGGACTTGTAGGACATCTGTCCAGGCCCTTCTAGCTTTTAAAGTTTCTGAGGAGAAGTCAGGTGTGATTCTGATGGGTCTGCCATCGTATGTGATTTGGCCTTTTTCTCTTACAGCTTTTAATATCCTTTCTTTGTTCTCTACATTTGGAGTTTCTATTATTATGTGGCGAGAGGAGTTTCTTTTCTGATCTAATCTGTTTGG
>CAJQZJ010000742.1:409149-465192 GCA_907164525.1 Lophiomys imhausi | reverse complement strand
TTGGCCTTTTTCTCTTACAGCTTTTAATATCCTTTCTTTGTTCTCTACATTTGGAGTTTCTATTATTATGTGGCGAGAGGAGTTTCTTTTCTGATCTAATCTGTTTGGTGTTCTGTAAGCCTCTTGGATTTTTACTGGCATCTCTTTCTTTATGTTTGGGAAGTTTTCTTCTATGATTTTGTTGAAGATATTTCCTGGACCATGGAGTCGGGATTCTTCTCTTTCCTCTATGCCTATAACTCTTAGGTTCCGTCTTTTCATTGAGTCCTTGATTTCTTGGATGTTGTGGGTGAGAGATTTTTTAATTTTGTCATTTTCTTTGGATGTTGTACTGATTTCTTCCATTGAATCTTCAATGCCTGAGATCCTGTCTTCCATCTCTTGCATTCTATTTTTCATACTCACATCCGTATTTCCTGTTCTCTTCTCTTGATTCTCCATTTTCTCTTTTAACTCTGACAATGTTTTCTTTATTGTTTTCATTTCTATTTTCATGTCTTGAATGGTAGTGTTCATTTTGTACATTTCCTTCTCCAGTTTGCTTGTTTTTGTCTGGAGATCTTTCATTGCTTTATCCTTTTCCTGTTCAAGCTGGGTCACCTTGGCTTGGAGCTCTTTAATGATGTTATCCATTGTTTTGACTTGTAAGATTGTGGCTTCTTTGAATTCCTTCATAGTTTTAATTTCTTCTTGAAGGGATATTATCACTTTCCATACTGTAGAATTGTCATCATTTTCCTGTGTTTCTGTTGTGGTGAGGTGGTTTGGGCTGGACGGAATAGTGTTGCTTTCTTTTGTTGGAGACATTTCGCTCTGTTTTTTTTTTTGTTTTTGTTTTTGGTTTTTGGTTTTTTTGTGTGTCTCTGGCCTCTGGCCATGTGGAATTTGCTGTCTTCTGGACTTGGGTCCAAAGGGGGCACTGTGGTGTAGGATTCGAGTTGCCTTACTCCACCCCTGTAAAGTGAGTCATTCAGTCCCGCCTCACAGGAGGGGACCGAATTAATTCAGGTGGCGGGGCTGTTTACAAGTAAGCTCTGATTCCCCGCCAGAAGGGCTTGTACTAGTACATAAGACTAGTTTTCCCGGGGTTGTTTCTTGTAGTTGGTAAGTCTGCAGTTCAGCTGCAGTAGCCTTGCTGCTCCTGCACCTTGGAAACTGGCCAGTGACGTCACAGACTGCAATCTGTGGTCTAAAGGTACTTTGCAGGGGATCTCCCGCTCACTTCCAAGGGTTGCAACCTTTCGCTAGATAATTGGATCTGATTGTCTGTGTGAGACCTGGGAGTGCCCAGCAGGGTGGAGATTATCTCTGTTTGGTTTCTGAATCTGCTGGCTGGGTATTAGGTTGATACTTACCAGGATTTCTCCTTTTGGGTGGATGTGTTATCCCAATTCCTGGGTCCAGAAGCTTCCTAGAGTGTCCGAGATTCGGAAGTGGCATCCTGCCCAGGCATCTTCTGTGGTCTCTGTGTAGCCGGTTGCGATTAAAAGGGGTCGTGCCCTTTTTACAGCATCCTGGAACACTTGCCGCCTTGTGTTTGTTGACCCTGAAATCAAATTACATCCGCGCTGGCCGCTGCCATCTTGGATCCCCCAAAGATGTTTTCTTAACTTAAGATTTTTTGATATCGAGACATGTCAGCTCCTGACAGCACCCCCTATTCTACTTCAAGTAGAAGATGAGCATCGAAGAATCTCCAGTGGGAGATGATTGAATTTGTGGTAATGGCATGAAAAACCCCTTGCTTCAACTGTAGACAGACTTCTGTCCCAAAAGGACAAAATGTGGAAGCAGATAAGTCCTCAGCCTAGCTCTGCCAAGACAGGGTAGGTAAGTCCTTCATAATTCCTGCTCTACAATCAATGTCTGTCGATGAAACGGGGCCAAATGGCTGAAGATTGATGCTGTAATGTATGGAGAGAAAATGGGAACTGTCCAGGCAGACACTGGTATGTCATTTCTTAGTTTTGGAAGCTGCAGGCCCTGCACTTCCTATATAATCAGATATATTTATCCCTCTCAGGTCTCTGAGGTGGTTGAAGAATAGATAGCTAGAGTCTCATAGTTAAATTTTGAGTTGTTTAGGAATCAAGAGGGTGTTCTGGATCTAAGAAGATATTTTTAAAATTGTGATGCAAGTTAGTATGAATGCTGAGTTAGATATAGAACTTTGAACTCATGGAATTGGTTAGATAGAAGTTAGGGTCAGGTGCCAAATACATATGGACTGGACATTGGGAATGTATGCTAAGCCATATAACTCTTATAATTGTGGCCTATTTATTTCTGTTGTTTTGAATTGTATTTATAGTTATAAGAAAAAAAACCATTTTTTTTGGACTGAAAGGGAGAACTGTTGGGGGGAAAAAGAAATACCTTAAACTAAAAAAAAAGAAGGGAAGAGGATGGGGGGTTGAAGGGGAGGAGGGTGGAAGGGTGGGACTGGAGGGGGGAGTTGGGAGGAGATTGTGATTGAGATGTAACTTGAAGAAATAAAAAATAAATTTTAAAAAATTGAAAAAAATACTAATATTGGCATAAAAAAACAGAGACAAGGTGATCAATGTAATCAAACTGAAGACCCAGACATAACTGTATATGTCTATGGCCATCTGAGTATGGATGACGCCAAAATTATACCATGTAAAAAAGAAACTCTCTTCAGTAAATGATGTTGGTAAAACTGGATGTCTGTGTTTAAAAAAAATAAAAATGTATCCATATCTAACTGTCTTTAGAACAAAACAACAGCCTACAGACTGGGGAAATACCTTCACCAACCTGAAATCTGACAGGGGGCTAATATCTAAAATATATAAAGAACTCAAGAAATTAAACACCAAAAAATCAAATAACCCAATGAAAAATGGGTTATAGAACTAAATCAAGCATTCACAAAACATGAATCTCTAAAAACTGAGAGGCACTTGAAGAATTGTTCAACATCTTTGATCATCAGGGAAACTCAACTCAAAACCACTCTGAGATTGCATCTCACACACAATAGAATGGCCAAGATCAACAACTCAAATTATAGCCCATACTGGCAAGAATGTGGAGAAAGAGGAATACTCTTCCATTGCTAGTGTACGTGCAAACTTGTACAACCACTTTGGAAATCACTCTGGAGGTATCTTAGAAAATTTAAAATAATTCAATCTCAAGACCCAGAAACACCTTCCTTGGGATTTATCCAAAAGTTTCTTCACAAAAGTGCAAGGACATTGCATCAACAATGTTCATAGCAACTTTATTTGTAATAGCCAAAAATTAAAAACAACTCAGTTGTCCTTCAACTGAAGAATGAATAAAAAATAAAGTGGTGCATTTACACAATAGAATACTACATGGCTATCAGAAACAAGGAAATCATGCAATTCAAACCAAATGAGTGGATCTAGAAAAACTCATCCTAAGTGAGCTGACTCAGTCCAAGAAAAATAAAGATGGTATGTATTCTCTTATAAATGGATAGTAACCATTATCACAAAACAGCCATCCTACAACCCACAGGCCCAAACAGATAGGAACCTAGCATAAATACCCTAAGAAAACTCAACCCAGTAGTGAGTCCTGGAACCAGTTGTAGGTCAGTGGAACACATTAGCCTAGATGGGGTGCCATATCAATCCCCAGTAAAAGCGGAAGCTCTTGATCCACATAGGGCTGATGAACTGAGGGATTATGATATCTGAGGGCCCACCTCATCTGGGGAGAAGGAGAGTACTGAGAAGGAGAATAGTGAGGAAGGGGAAGAGGGAGGGAGGAAGGGAGGGAAAGAAGGAAGCAGGGAAGATAGGAGAGTGGGAGAAAGAGAGAGTTGGTGGAAGGGTCTGGGGAGGAGGAAGGAAATTATGTCCAAGAGGTAAATTGAAAAAACAAGTTAGTGGGAGTACAAGATGGTGGCCGATAAGGTCAGACACTTTCTGATAGTCAGGAAGGCCGACTGGACCACTGCAGAGACATACTCCTGGTGAACAGCAGTTTGTGAGATGCAAGTCTATCCAGGCTTGCCCAGTAAAGCCAGGGACAATAAAGAACTCCATACTGAAAATATAGACACTGGAAAAATGGAAACAGACATGGGACACAGAGGGATTCCCGCCAGGAAAATGCACTCCCCAAAGCAGTGGAAATGCTGGCAGATTGGATATTTTCAGAATGTCAGCTGGCGTTTTCAACCTCCAAACAGAGGATCTCCTCAGTTTCCTGAGTCCTCAGCATCCATTCAGGCATTCTGACACCCAGGAGGAGACTAGCAGAGAACTATGGTAATACTGAGGGCTATTCTCCCTGGGATCTAAAGCATGGAGTTATCTGGCTGACCTGTAACTGGGGGAACAAACCAACAGACACTAAGCTTCCCTGAGAACAAGAGTGCTGTAGACAGGTATAGACTACATATTAGAACTACCTGTATCCCCCCCCACCAACCTGGACCCTCAGTTGGGCTCTTTGCTGTGCACTCAGGGCACAGCATCTACATCTCAGCCCAGAGCAGTGAAATAGTTCTGGACCATTGTGTGCAGTCGGAGAAACTAGGCAGCATCGCTTCAGGTTCACAGAGCTTCAATCTGAGGGGCATAGGCTGGCTCTGAGACTCATCTGAGAGTAAATTGGGAGGACCGTGCCCACAGTCCTGACACACTAGCTACAGGGGGATTCTTGGAAGCCACTGCCAACCCATGCAGGCTTCTCTAGATGAGAGCTATTCAGGCAGGGAAAAGCAGACTGAGATTCACTGAGTCCAAGAGTTGTAGATGCCTTGTGAACTCCATATTGTAACTCTGTGCCCATGCTCAATCTAGCATTAAGTGTACAGGCTCAGTCCAGGACATCTAGATCTCTGCCCAGATCAGCAAAGCAGTTTTGGACTGTAGCGTGCTGCAGGGCATGGGCTGTGCAAGACCACAAAACTTCTGACAGAGAGGCATAGGTTGATCCTGAGACACCCCTAAGTGTAGCTTGGGAGGTCCATACCACAGTCCTGACACTGCTGCTACAAAGAATCTGTTATAAGCCCAGACAACCTAGACAGTCTACTCTGGAACACAGAGCTTCTGGCAGGAAAAAGGCAGTTGAGACCCTCTATATTGGAACTCCCTGCCTACAGCCATTGTGGCAGGACTCTCACTCTACTGCCTCAGTCTACAGCCTCTAGATCTCTGTCCAGAGCAGTAAAGCAGTTCTGGAATATTGTGTGCTACCTGAAAAAAGTGAGGTAAACTGGACCACAGAGATTCTGACAGAGAGGCAGATGTTGATCCTGAGACCACACCCAAGAGTAGCATAGGAGGACCATAACAAAAGTCCTGACACCCTAGCTACAGGAAAACTGCCAGAAGCCACGCCAGCACAGGCAGTCTTGAAACTGCAATTTAATTAATTATTGTAGTTATTAGTAAGTAAAAACTGTAATATTAAGCCAGCTAAGAAGCCAGCAGCTTGGCAGAGGAGCGGGCGGCCTGGCCCGTGAACTTTAATCGATTGCTTGATTTGTCCAGGGGAAAGAGCCCTGGGAGCAAGGGTGGCCTACACCACCTGTAACCTAATCTCTATTAATTACTATAAGTTGTTATATTAGGCTTGTAGAATTACCAGCCTTGGTGGAGAGTCACCTGGGTTCGAGGTGAATCTAGGAGTCTGGGAGTCTGAAGGCTCGGGACTGCTTGGGCTAAGGGCATATAAGCCGCCACAGTCTTTTCTCCAATAATTAAATACACCAAGACCATTTAATATTTTAATGCTTAGCCCTTATCTGGGCAGAATCTCTATTAGCTACTCTAAATTAACCTGGATCACCTAATCCCAAACCACCATGTGCCTGTGATTACCTTCCAGTATTATCAAACATTTCTATCTGCTTCCATGTCTCCTGGTGGAATGAGCTAATCCTCTGTTTAAAATGCAGGGTTCCTGTTCTAATCTCAGGAAGTTCTGCCTTCCTATACTCTTTCTGCCCAGCTAATTCTTCATCAGTTACCTTTATTAACCAATCAAGAGAATGCCTCAGAAGGGGTGGTAACCAGATCCCAGCATTTAAATCAACCTATCAGAAGCAATGTTATTAGACCTTACTTCAATATCTCCCCCATTAATTCTAACAAAAGTCTTCTTTTCTTAACAGCAATAAATACAAAAATAAACACAATACAGTAACAATAACAATAAATGCAATAAAAACAATTATGAAAACTAAAAGGTGTGACATATTCTCAATGTCTAGTCCATATGCATTTGACTAGTCAACTAGGAAATATATTCTATTACATATCTCTCCTGTTGAGTTTAAGGATCTATACCTCATTCAACTTCCATCCTAACTTACTAACTAAATCATCTTAACCTTAAAATATGCTTTCAATTCCTAGATGGCTTAAAATTTACTGTGATGCTATAACTATGTAGTTTTCAATAGCATCAGAAACCTGATAAGGATAAATATATCTGAATAAATAGGAAGTGTAGAGCAAGCAACTTCCAAAACTATGAAATGACAGACAACTGGCTGCCTACACAGTCCCCAGTTTCTATAACATTGGAGCATCATCTTCTTCCTCTGGCCAAGCATATCTCACAGACTTAGTTGTGGAGCAGGAAATAAGATTTGCCCATTCTGTCTTTGCAGAATCAGGCCATCAATTTAACTGCACTGAAGCTTTGGTCCATCTTTGGACTGTATATAGTCTGTTGAGAGAGCAGGGGTGTTTCTGCCCAGTAAGAATTATCTTCTGATGGAGATTTTTTGATGCACATCAACTCCCAACAAGTCCAATGGTAACTGTCAGCAGCTGACATCTCATGTCAAAGATTTTTTTTTTATATAAAATGACCAAAGTACAATCAAGTTGAGGATCAATTCGATCTATATATGCATCTTGCAATCTCTTTTCTACCAACGTTAATTTCTTTCGACCTCAGCAGTTAAATATCTTGGAATGTTTAGATTTGAATCCCCTTGTAACGTTTGAAACAAATCACTTAATTCATAAGTACTTAAACCAAGGGTGAGCTTTAGCCAATTTATATCTCCCATTAATTTTTAAAAATCATTAAGAATTTTTAATTGGTCTCTATTGATCTGTACCTGTTGTGATCTTATTCTCTGTTGACTTATTTTATAATCCAAATAGTTGATTGAATCTCCTCTTTGTATTTTTTTTTCAGGAACAATTTTAGCCCCCATAGTGGTAGAATTCTTTGCCATTCCTTAAATAAGTTCCCTAAAATAACTACATCAGAATCAGCCAACAAAATATCATCCATTTTATGATAGACAATAGATTAAGGAAATTGCTTACTCATTATTTCTAATCGTTTTTGTACAAAATATTGACACAGAGTTGTACTATTCAACATTTCCTGTGGAATTACATTCCAATGATACCTCTTGATTGGTCTACTGTTATTAAGAGTAGGTACAGAGGAAGCAAACCTTTCCCTATCACGCTTATACAATGGAATTGAGAAAAAATTAAATAAATTACTATTAAAGACCATGACTTTAGTAATAGAGAAGGTAAAGTTATACTGGGCTGCAAAGGACCCATAGGTTGAATTACTCTATTCACACCTCTTAAATCTGTTACGATTCTCCATTTACTGATTTCTTTTTTTACCACAAACACAGAACTCCATGGGCTGGTAGACTCTTCTATATGACAGGCCTCCAGCTGTTCTTTTACCAATTTCTCAAGAGCTTCCATTTTTTCCTTTGTAATGGGCCACTGCTCTTGCTACACTGGTTTATTTGATAGCCATTTCAAGGGTAAGGCTGTTGGAATTTCAGCAGTGGCCCCTAGTCTAAATTTGGAACTCAGTACCTGGGCTGTCCTGTGTTTGGACACTAGACATAGCTTGTAATTGTTGTTGAGTACGCATATCAATACCTTCCTCAAATGCATCCATCATTTCAACATTTGTTATTTCTGGCATTGCAGGAATATTAATTTGAGTATCACATTCTTGTAAGAGATCACTTTCCCATAAATTGATGGGTACATAAGACACATAAGATCTCAACTTCCTTGTTTCTTCTTCAGGTCCAACATAGTTAACCCATCGTACATTTTTTTTTATGTGTGATAATTTACCAATTCCAGTAAAATGTGTAGGAACCTTTTGAAGTGGCCAGTTTGGATTCCAAGACTCCCATGAGAGGACAGTGACATCCACTCCTGTGTCAAGCAATCCTTCTATTTCAATACCATTCATTTGTATTTTTAATTTTGGTCTCTCATCATTTATCATTGTTTGCCAAAAACCATGTTTTTCATTATTTAAAACTACTCCTGTTCTGTCTTTTGGAACAACCTTACCCTTGGCATAAGGAAACAGAAGCAGTTGGGCAATTTTTTTCTCCTGCAATAATTGTCAACTCTTTTTGTATGGATGTCATAATTTTAATTTCTTCCTTGAAGTCTCCATCTATAATACCTGTATGAATAAAGAATCCTTGACAAGTTAATCCATTTTTTCCAAATATTAATCCTATTTTCCCTGATGGTAAGGGACCATAAACAACATTGGTTAACATATAACGTTCCCCTGTTTTCATTTTTTTCCAAATGTTAATCCTGTTTTCCCTGAGGGTAAGGGATCATAAACACCAGTGGTTAACATATAACGTTCTCCTGTTTTGGATAATATTTTATATTCATCTGTGCTCAAATCTAAAGCTGTATTACTTTCAGTAGCCTCTAAAAGATCAGCAATGGTTAATTTTGTTCTTCCGGCCTGTTTGTTTCTCTCTGGTTGGATGACGGACGACGGTTCACATTGTTTTTGTTGGCATGAACTGGTAGGCCCCTCGTTTCCCTGCAAGAGGTTACCTCTGACATCGTTTTAGCTCTACAATCTTGGGAACAGTGTTTACCTCTTCCATAATGAGTACAAAATCCTGGAGACCTTAACGTTTCATTGTTATTAAAAGCTGTTAGTTCCCTTTTATGACCATGTTCTGCAGAGTCCAAGAACCTATCATTTTTAGTTCTTATGATATGTTTGGAAATAACCAAGTTCACCATTTTTAAAGCATTAAGACCCCTAGCAACGGGTTGTGCTATGATATTAGTCTGATGCTCCTGAAAAGCAGTATCAGTTGTTTCTCTTATCAATTCATCTACTGGGACTCCTCGAGCTTTCAATGATCTAATTGCCCTTTGACATTCAGCATTTGCGTTTCATACACCAAGGCATTTATTAAGTCCTGTCTGGCATCAGGGTTATCTACATCTCTCTCCACAGCTGAAGTCAATCTCCCTAAAAAGTCTGAGAAGGTTTCCTGAGGACTCTGGATTATTTTAGTAATGAAGTTAATTTTTTCCCAACCTCAGCAATCATATCCCAGGCTCTCAGAGCTGTACCAGGACATTGTTCTATCACAACATCTTCAAATTGAGTCTGTAACTGTATATCAGCATAAAGTACCTCACCAAGCATTTGGTGGGTCGTGACATTTATTCCCCTTGCCAGATTTTGTTGCTCTAATTTTGGAGCCTCATTGTCTCCACTCTGACAACCATTGTAATTGCTGGCTACCTTCTAGCACAGCTGATATCAGTCTGTTTCAATCTTGGGTAATGACTCTATTTTGTATAGCCCAAATATTTAACATTTGTTTAATGAATAATGAATGCATTCCATAAGAAATAATGGACTTCTTAAATATTTTTAAATCCAGAATGTCTATTTCATGCCATGTTAACTTCTGATTGAGTTGACTGTCATTATTACCAGGCCTAATTTAAAAAATAACTTGAAAAGCTGATGATGATTGTGTAGTACCATGCAACTCCTCTGGGGGCACACATGGCTCCACATTAACACCATTACCTACCTGGTTTTCTACAGGTACATGCACTGGCTGTGGAGACCTAGCTAGAAAAGAACTTGACATTTGCTCAGTTCCAATCACCTGCCCTGTCAGAATTTTCTTTAGCTCCTCAATCTGCATTTGCATACTCCTTAATTGTGTAACAAACGTCTTTCTTATGCAAACCAAAAAATGAAAAAAATGTAAAAGCGTAAAACATCCCATCTGATTGAAAAATAGTATAGAGGTCAGCAGCAAATATAGCCATATTGTCAAACACCTGTGTCATAGTTTCCAAATATGCAGTTGTCTCTATAGTTTTGAAAATCAAATTACCTGTGATGCCTTACCAATTTTCGGAACCACCTGAAACTGCAATTTAATTAATTAATGTAGTTATTAATAAGTATAAACTGTAAGATTAAGCCAGCTCAGCAGCCAGCAGATTGGCAGAGGAGCGGGCAGCTTGGTCTGTGTGCATTAACCAGTTGCCTGAGTTGTCCTGGGGAAAGAACCATGGTTCCAAGGATGGCCTACACCACCTATAACCTAATCACTACTAATTAATATAATTTGTTTTATTAGGCTGGTAGAATTACCAGCCTTGGTGGGAGATTCACCTGAGTTTGAGGGGAATCCAGGAGTCTGGGAGTCCAAAGTGCTGGGACTGCTTGGGCTGAGGGCCTATAAACTGCTGCAGTCCTTTCCCCAATAATTAAATATGCCAAGACCTTTTAATATTTTAACATTTAGCCCTTAGCTGGGCAGACTCTTCATTAGCTACTCTAAGTTAACCCTGATCACCTAATCCCAAACCACCATGTGCCTGTGATGACCGTCCAGAGTTCTCAAATATGTCTATCTACCTCTGTGTCTCCCAGCAGAAAAAAAAGATTCTGTCTCTAAAGCACAGGGTTCCTGTTCTAATCTCAGGAAGTCCCACCTTACTATACTCTTTCTGTCTAGCTAATTGTCCAGCAAATTTTATTAACCAATCAAGAGAATGCCTCAGAAGTATTATTAACTAGATCTGAGCTTTGAAATCAACATATCATAAACGATGATGTTAGACCTTCCCTCAACACAGTCTGGACTGGAGCACAGTGATTCTGCCCAGGAAAAGGCGGCTGAGCTTCCCCAAATCCAAGCACTGTGGACAGGTTGTGAATTCCACATCTAAACTCCCTGTCAGAACCAGCCTTGCACCACAGCTGAGTGCCCATGCTACAAAACAGAGAGCTCTGACCCTGGAACAGTGAAACTGCCCTGGACCATTGCTTACTGCCTAGGTGACATGGGCTATACCATATTACACTGCTTCTCGCTATAAGGTGCATGTTGAACCTGAGAACCCTCTGAGAGAAGCTAGGGAGGTCCATCATCATATTCCTGATGCACAAGCTGCAAAGGAACTGTAGTTCTATCCTACAGTCTGTGGTCTGCCAACCCCACTTACATCACTACAAAGACCAGCTGTATCTCACGAACCTGCAGGAAGTAATGACACATCCCACCCCAACCTGTGACCTGAGTTCCAAATTGGGTCACAGCAGGAACTGGTGAGCGCTGGGAGGCACACTGATAACCAGCCCCCACACAAGGACCCCTCCAGCCTGTGGAGAACTACATAGATCACCAAGTTATACAGCCTCTACTCCAAAGCTCCCTCCTTGGCAGCAAGTCCAGAAGATACCAGGAACAAATCGCAAAGGACAACCAGATGGCTAAAGACCAGAAAAAGAACAGAACTGACAAAAGTCAGGGAAATATGACTCCGACAAAATTCAGCTATGGTAGTATAGCAAACCATGACCATCCCTACTGCTGAAATACGTGAAAATGATAGAGGCCTTACAAGAAGAAAAGAAATCTCTGAACGTATTTAAAGAATCCACAGTTTACAAATAAAAGAAATGGAGAATTCATTAGAGATCTGCAAGCTATTACAGAAAAATATGAATGGGAAAGAGACAAGACTATAAAAAATTTGAAAAATTTGCAGAGAGCGACAAACAAATTGGAGCAGAAAATGTAAAAAAAAGTTCATGACTTCAAACTGGAAATGGAAGAAATAAAGAAAACAGCAGAGACAACCCTGGAGGTGAAAAACCAAGGAAAGAGAACAGGAACTATAGTCATAAGTATCACAAATAAGATACCAGAGATGGAAGACAGAATCTCGGCAGTGGAAGACTTGACTTAAGAAATCAATACAACAACCAAAGAAAATGAGAAATCTAAAAAAGTTCTCATTCACAACATCCAAGAAATCAAGGACTCAATGAAAAGACAGAACCTAAGAATTATAGGCATAGATGAAAGTGAAGACTCCAGCCTCCAAGGTACAAGAACCATCTTCAACAAAATCATAGAAGAAAACTTCCCAAACCTAAAGAAAGACATGTCACTAAAATTCCAAGTGGCATACAAAGCACCAGATAGATTAGACCAGAAAAGAAATCCCTCATGCCACACAATAATTGAACCTCAAATGTACAGAACAAAGAAAGAACATTAAAGCTATAAGAGAAAAAGATCAAGTAACATATAATGACAGACCCATCAGATAACATCTGACTTCTCCTCAGATGTTTAAAAGCCAAGAAGAGCCTGGGCAGACATCCTATAAGTCCTAAGAGAACATAGGTGCCATCCCAGACTAATCTACCCTGCAAAACTATCTATCAACATAGCCAGAGGAAAAAAAGATATTCCTTGACAAAGCCAAATTTAAACAGTATCTATCCACAAATCCAGCTCTGCAGAAGATCCTAGAAGGAAAATTCCAACATAGAGAAGATAACTACACCTAAGAAAACAATGAAGCAAAAAACTCCACTGCAGCTAAACCAAAAGAAACACACAAACACCCCTTACATTAAAATAACAGGAAATAACAACTTATGGTCATTAATGTCCCTCAACATCAATGAATTCAACTCCCAAATAAAAAGATACAGGCTTACAGAATATATCCATAAACAAGACCCATCATTTTGTTGCATACAAGAAACTCAACTCACTAACAATGAAATACTCTCCCTCAGAGTAAAGGACTCAGAAAAAGTTTTCCAAGCAAATGGTCACAAGAAGCAAGGTCTCCACCTAATATCAAATGAAATAGATTTTCAACTAAAGTTAATCAAAAAAGATAGGGAAGGGCACTACATACTCTTTAATGGAAAATCCATCAAGATGACATCTCAATACTGAATATCTATGCCCCAAATACAAGGGCACCCACATTTGTAAAAGAAACTCTTCTAAAGCTTAAACCACACATGGATCACCACACATTAATAATGGGAGACTTCAACACCTCAATCACACCAATACATAGGTCATCGAGACAGAAACCAAACAGAGAAATAATGAGACTAACAGAGGTCATGAACCAAATGGACCAAACAGATATCTACAGAATATTTCACTCAAAACAAAAAATACACATTCTTTTCTGTACCTCATGGAACCTTCTCCAAAACTGATCATATATTCAGACACAAAGCAAGCCTCAACAGATAGGAGAAAATTCAAATAACCCATTGTATCTTATCAGACCACCATGGATTAAAGCTGAACTTCAACCACAACAGAAATAACAAAAGCCTACACTTTCATAAAAACTGAACAACTGGGTCAGAGAACAAATAAAGATGGAAAACAAAGACTTCTTAAAAACTATCAAAAATGAAGGGACTACATACCCAAACCTATGGGACACAATGAAAGCAGTGCTACAAAAAGAAAATTGTGACAGCTCATATTAGCAAATTAACAGCAGAACTGGAAGAGTTAGAAAAAAAAAAAAAGAATTGAACACTCCCAAGAGGAGAAGAAGGCAGGAAATCATCAAATTTAGGTCTGAAATCAACAATTTAGAAAGAAAATGAACAATTCAAAGAATCAACAAAACCAAGAGCTGTTTTTTTTTTTTTTGAGAAAATCAACAAAATAGACAAATCCTTAGCCAAAATAACTAAAAAGCAGAGGGAAAATATCCAAATCAACAAAATCAGGAATGAAAAGGAGAAATAAAAACAGACATAGAAGAAATCCAGAGAATCTTTAGGTATTACTTCAAAAATCTATACTTTACAAAATTTGAAAACCTAAGTGACTTGAAGAATTTTCTTGGTAGATTTCACCTATCAAAGTTAAATAAAGATCAGGTTAACAAATTAAAAACTCCTATAACCCCTAAGGAAATAAAGATAGTCATTAAGTGTCTCCCAACAAAAAAACCTCAGGGCCAAAAGGTTTCAGCACAGAATTCAAAGACGAGTTAATACCAATACTCTTCAAACTCTTCCACAAAACAGAAACAGAAGGAACACTGCCAATCTCACTATGAGACCATAGTCACCCTTATACCTAAACTACACAAAGACCCAACAAATAAAAAGAACTTCAGACCAATTTCCCTGATGAACATAGATGCAAAGATATTTAATACAATACTGTCAAATAGAATCCAAGAACACATCCAAAGTATCATAAACAATTGTCAAGTAGGCTTCATTCCAGGAATGCAGGGGTGGTTCAACAACCTGGTTCAACATAATCCACCATATAAAAAAGCTGAAGGAAAAAAACATGATCATCTTGCTAGATGCTGAAAAAATATTTCACAAAATCCAACACACCTCCAGGCTAAAAGTCTTGGAGAGATCTGGCATACAATGACCATACCTAGAAATAATAAAGGCAATATACAGCAAGTCAGGAGCTAAAATCAAATTAAATGAAGAGAAACTTAAAGCATTTCTTCTAAAATCAGGAACAAGGCAAGGATGCCCATATCTCTTCAATATAGTACTTGAAGTTCTAGCTAGAGCAATAACACAACTAAAGGAGATCAAGTGGATACAAATCAGAAAGTAAGAAGTTAAATTTTCCATATTCACAGGTGATATTATAGTATACATAAGTGACCCTCAAAAGTCCACCACAGAGGTACTACAACTGATAAAAACCTTCAGCAAGGTGGCTGGATACAAAAAAATATTTAAAAAATTAGAAGACCTTCTTTATACAAAAGATAAATGGGCTGAGAAAGGAATTAGGGAAACAACACCCTTCATAACAGCCACAAACAATATAAAATACCTGGGAGTAACTCTAACCAAACAAGTGAAAAACCTGTGCTATGCCACAAGAACTTCAAGTCCTTGAAGAAAGAAATTGAAGAGGACATCAGAATATGAAAAGATCTTCCATAGTCATGGATAGATAGGATCAACATAATAAAAATGGCCCTCCTACCAAAAGTAATATACAGATTCAATGCAATTCCTATCAAAATAACAACACAATTGTTTACAGACCTTGAAAAAACAATTCTCATATTGAATAACAAAAAATCCGAATAACTAAGTCAATCCTGTACATTTGAAAAAAAAAGCATCTGGAGGTATCATCATCCCAGATTTCAAGCTATACTGCAAAGCAAGATCAATAAAAACAGCATGATATTCATATAGAAACAGACCAATTGGTCAATGGAATCGAATTGAAGACCCAGAAATAAACCCACACACCTATGGTCACTTAATTGTTGACTGAGAAGCCAAAACCATACAGTAGAAAAAGGACAACATGTTCAACAAATAGTGCTAGCCTAACTGGGTGACAACATGTAAAAGAATGGAAATTGACCAATACTCATCACCTTGCACAAAACTTAAGTCCAAATGGATCAAAGCCTTTAACATAAAACCTGACACACTAAAGGTAACACAAGAGAAAGTGGAAAAAAGCCTTGAACTCATTGGCACAGGTAAAAACTTCCTGACCAGAAGAGCAATAGCTCAGGCTCTAAGACCAACCTTCAATAAATGGGACCTCACGAAACTGAAAATTTTCTGTAAGGCAAAGGAAACTGTCATTGGAACTAAATGCAACCTACAGACTGGGAAAAGTACATTACCAGCCTCACATCTAACATAGGGCTAATATCCATAATTTACAAAGATCTCCAGAAATTAACCACCAAGGAACCAAATAATCCAATAAAAAAATGAGGAACAGAGCTAAACTGAGTATTCATAAAGGAGAAATCTCTAATGGCCAAGAGACACTTGAAGAAATGCTCAACCTTCTTAATCATCAGAGAAATGAAACTCAAGACGACCCTGAGATTTTATATCACATCTCTCAGAATGGTTAAGATCAAAATCTCAAATGACAGCACATGCTAGTTATCCTGTGGAGAAAGGGGAAAACTCCTCCATTGCTGGTGGAAGTGGAAACTTGTACAACAAATATGGAAATCATTCTGGTCAGATCTTAGAAAAACTGGAATAACTCTACATCAAGACCCAGCTATACTACCTCTGGCTATACATCCAAAAGATTCCTCACCAAACCACAAGGACATCTCCTTATCTATTTAAATAGCAGCTTTAGTTGTAATAGCTAGGAACTGGAATCAACCCAGATTTCCCTCAACCAAAGAATGGATAAATAACTGTGGTACATTTACACAATGGAATACTACTCAGCTATCATAAACAAGGATATCATGCAATTTGCAGCCAAATGGATGGAACTTCTTATTCATTCTGAATAAGCTAACCCAGATTCATAAAGGTGCTCATGGTGTCTATTCACTTATAATTGGATTTTAGCCATGTAGCAAAAGATTACTATCCTACAACCAACACACCAAAACAAACAAGAACCTAGAATTTGTTACAGGTTAGTGGAGGTACTTTGCCCTAATGTAGTTGCCATGTAGGCCTCCAGTGCAAGAGGAAATTCTTAACCCTAATATGATTGTTGAACTGAGGGGGGCTGATATGTAGGGTAAACCCACTCTGGAGGAGATAGATGGGGGTAGAGGGGGAAGAGACAATAGAGGGTGGGAAGGTGGGACTGGGAGGTTTGGAGAGAAGGGAATATGATGGCGATATAACTTGAACTAATCAAGAAACATAAAAAACAAATTAAATTTAAAAAGGGGGCATGTACCCTTAAAATTATAATAAAAGTAAAATATAAAATGTCAAATTATAATTTACCAAAGGCATACTTGTCTTATTGTCATGAAAGGAAAACATATCTAAATTTCAGGTTAGAATGTTAGACTGCAGGGTTCCACATAGCTCACACGCTTTTGGATATCAGCTTATAAGTTTGTTTCCTGTATGTAAAGTAAATTTTCATTGTTTGAATTTAAAAAAGAAGTTAAGTGGTTCAAAAAGTTTTAAGTAAATTAACGGTTACTACATTTCAACCTGGTCTTCTAAACCTTGAAGAGCTGAAATTATTTGGAGTTGAGTTAATATATTGAAAAGAGTGGGGATAGCCAATGCCTTTAGCTCAAGCAGAGACAGGAGGATCACTATAGAGTTAGCTGTCTTTTATCTTCCAGTTACAATGAACAGGGCGGTGATGGTGCACAATCTCATCAATTGAGAGGCATACAACCTTAATCCCAAAACACTGGAGACATAAACATGCAGATCTCTGTGTTCAAGACTAGGGTGTCACAGAGCAAGCTCCAAATAGAGAAAAACTTAGATCCAGGGGTGGTGGTGCAGGCCTTTAATCCCAACAATTGGGAGGCACATACCTTTGATCCCAATATTGGAAGGAAGGCAGAGGCAGGCATATTGATTTGAAATTATTTAATTTTAAAAGCTACTTGCAAAACACATGCTGAAATTCAAAGTGAATTGTCCTTTGTGATCTCAAAATGTACACACTTAAAGGTATATTTATTTCCAAAATATCAAAAGAATATTTTTTATTTAAATTGATAGATAATACTTTTTATATTTTCAACAAACCCAATTTGCTCTAGGAAAGATATTACCTGTCCCCCCCCCAAAAAAAAAAAAAAGGAATGCCACAGAGTTAGGATTAGTACAGGGCTCTGTTCTTGTCTTTAAAAGAAATTAAAACTCAACTCCAAATAGATCAAACACCTCAAAATTAGACCAGATACACAAAAGCAGACCAAGGAGACAGTAGGGAATAATAACAAAGGCTAGGTATCTTATAAGGAACTCATGTGAAGGAGACGATCTACTAATACTAATGAAGGATAAATACAGTATTATGGAGAGACAAAGGGGAAAGTAGAATAGGAGTAGTAAATGGTAACAATGGTGGGAGAGAAGGAGAAAGGGGGGAATTTGTGAGGGAAAACAAATACTAAATGCCATTAGAAAAAAACATAGGAAAACCTACTACTCCAGAAACTTACATATACACACTCATGCACACATACTGAGAAGACAATGCATCAACTGTTTTTTTTTACAAATAAATTTATTTATTTGTTGATTCAGGTTACATCTCCATCATATTGTCCTCTTTACCCCCTTCCCAGTGCCTCCCTCCCACCCTCAACCCCCTAACCCTTCCATCCCCCTCCTCTGGAGTGGAGTGTCCCTACATAACAGTCCCTTGCCCCAGTTCAGAAGTCATATGAGGGCAAAAAGCCTCCTCATACACTGGGAGACTACAAAGCAGTACCACCAACGAAAAGTGTCTCATTGTCAGGGAGAGAAAACTAAAAAGCAAACAAACAAAAAGTCTATGTCCATGTTCCCTCTGGTGCGTTGTTGGTAGTATAGATATCCTGTACTATAAAGCTAAAATCCTACTGTAAGTGAAAAGATGCCATGTGCATCCTTCTGAGTCTGGGTTAGTACACTCACGATGAGCTTCTCTAGTTCAATCCATTTGGCTGCACATTGCATAAATTCATTGTTTCTGATAGCTGAGTAATATTCCATTGTGGAGATTTACAACAGTTTTTTTCTTTTTTTATTTTTTATTTCTTCACTCCCCCCTCCAGTTCCACCCTCACACCCTTCCTACTCCCCCCTCCAGTTCCACCCTCACACACTCAATCCCCTATCCTCTTTACTTTTTTTTTAAGTTTAAAGTATATCTTATTTCATCCAACAGCTCCCCCTTTCAGTCTAACAAATGGCTCTTTCTCTTATAAAAATAGATACAATACAAAACAACAGAGGTAATTAAGCCACAGTTATGAGGTTTATATGGCTTAGCATACATTCCCAATGTCCAGTCCATATGTATTTGGCACCTGACTTTAACTTTTTACTATCTAACAATCTCTATGAGTTTAAAGTTCTATATCTAACTCAACATTCATACTAACTTGCAACACAACTTTAAAAGCACCTTCCTAGATCTATAACACTCTCTTGACTCGTAAACAACTCAAAATTTAATTATGGTACTCTAGCTATCTAGTGTTCAACCACCTCAGAGACCTGAGAGGGATAAATATATCTGATTTTATAGGAACTACAGGGCTTGCAGCTTCCAAAACTAAGAAATGACATACCTGTGGCTGCCTGGACAGTTCCCATTTTCTCTCCATACATTACAGCATCGATCTTCAGTCATTTGGCCCCGTTTCTCTGACAGACATTGATTGTAGAGCAGGGGTTATGCAGGACTTGCCTACCCTGTCTTGGCCGAGCTAGGCTGTCGACTTACCTGCTTCCAAGTTTTATACTTTTTGGACAGCATTCTGTCTACAGTTGGAGCAAGGGGCTTTTCGTACTAAGAGACAGGCTTGCAAATAATTCAATCATCTCCCACTGGAGAGTCTTCGATGCTCATCTTCTACTTGGAGTAGAATAGGGGGTGCTATCAGGACTTGATATGTCTCGATATAAAAATGTATAAAGATAAGAAAACATCTTTGAGTGCCATATTCTGCAGATCTCTTGAGGTTTTTAAAGAGGCTCTATCTATCTCTTATATTAGGATAAGCAGATGTTGCTTGTCTCTTAGCATCTTTATTTCTGATTAGCTTAGAAAATAACTATAATAGACTGTCATAGTACCTAACACAATGACTGGCTTGCATGACTTTTAGTTTGCATTTCTTAATTATCCTAAATAGTTTATGACAATTAGTAGCAAAAGGCCGAAACTTCACATTTCATTTTTTTCCTTCTTTACCCCCAACCCTTCCATCCCATTTCTCTGGGTTGGGGTGTCCCTATATAACAGTCCCTCATCTCAGTTCAGAGTTCGTATGAGGGCCACGAGCCTCCTCATTCATTGGGGGTCTATGAGGCAGTACCACCAGTGAAAAGTGTCTCATTGCCCGGGAGAGAGAAATAAAAAACAAACAATCAAAGAAGCAGAAAAACAGATAAAAAAGAATAAAAAAATAGAAAAATATATAAATAAAAAAATAAAAAATAAAATGTCTATGTCCATGCTCCCTTTGGTGTGTTAGTTGTAGTATTGATATCCTCTACTATACAGCTAAAATCCTACTATAAGTGAATAGATGCCATATGCATCCTTCTGAGTCTGGGTTGGCTCACTCAGGATGAGCTTTTCTAGTTCCATCCATTTGGCTGCAAATTGCATAATTTCATTGTTCCTGATAGCTGAATAATATTCCATTGTGTAGTTGTACCACAGTTTTTTAACCCTTTCTTCCTTTGAGTGACATCTGGGTTGTTTCCAGTTTCTCGCTATTATAAATAAGCCTGCTATGCACATAGATGATGAAACTTCCTTATGATTCCATGAGGAGACATTTGGGTGTATACCCAGAAGTGTTATGGCTGGGTCCTGAGGCAAAGCTATTCCAAGTTTTCTAAGATATCGCCAGACTGACCTCCATAGTTGTTGCACAAGCCTGCACTCCCACCAGCAATGGAGTAGGATTCCCCATTCTCCACACTCTTGCCAGCATGTGCTGTCATTTGAGTTTTTGACCTTAGCCATTCTGACAGGAGTGAGATGGAATCTCAGAGTCATCTTGAGTTGCATTTCTCTTATGATTAAGGATGTTGAGCATTTCTTCAAGTGTCTCTCAGCCATTAGGAATTCCTCCTTTTTGAATTCTCTATTTAGCTCCGTCCCCCATTTTTTGATTGGATTATTTGGTTTCTTGGCATTTAATTTCTTGAGTTCTTTTTAGATTTTGGAAATTAGCCCTCTGTCAGATTGAAGAGGCCTTTAGAAGATGGAAAGATCTCCCATGCTCATGGAGAGGTAGGATCAACATAATAAAAATGGCCACCCTACCAAAAGCAATATATAGATTCAATGCAATTCCTTTCAAAATACCAACACAATTCTTTAATGACCTAGAAAAAGCTATTCTAAATTTCATATGGAACAACAAAAACCCAGAATAGCTAAATCAATCCTGTACAATTAAAAAAAAAAACATCTGGAGGTATCACCATTCCAGATTTCAAGCTGTACCACAGAGCAATAGTAATAAAAACAGCATGGTATTGGTATAGGAACAGACCAGTAGATCAGTGGAATTGAATTGAAGACCCAGTAATGGAAGCACACACCTATGGCCACCTAATTTTTGACAAAGAAGCCAAAACCGCACAATGGAAAAAGGACAGCATCTTCAACAAATGGTGCTCGTCCAACTGGATGTCCACTTGTAAAAGAATGAAATTAGACCCATACTTATCACCTTGTACAAAACTTAAGTCCAAGTGGATCAAAGACCTTAACATAAAGCCGGTCACACTAAATCTACTACAAGAAAAAGTGGAAAAAAAACCCAAACTCATTGGCCCAGGTGACTACTCCCTGAACAGAACACCAACAGCTCAGGATCTGAGACCAACAGTCAATAAATGGGACCTCATGAAACTTAAAATCTTCTGTAAGGCAAAAGACACTGTCACTAAAACAAAATGGCATCCTACAGACTGGGAGAAAATCTTCACCAACCCTGTATCAACAGGTTTTATCTTATGCCACCAAGTAAAACGTCCCGTGCCATGACCTGGTTATGATTAGTTGAGTCATTGGCCCAAAGAGTCAGTTATATTCCCACAAATATTGCTGGCTATTGCCAAGGTTATTTGCTTTTATCCCCAACTTGATGGTAAGGCACAATTCACAAAGACAACACTTATGTATTCAAACATGGAAAAGGTGAGCTGGTCTACAAATATGAGCTTCACTATCATTCACTGTTGTCCATAATGCTGGGAGGTACTTTGTACTGTACATGCAGAGGGAGGTAAATCATCAATACCATGAAGCTAAAATCTCTCTAAACTACCTAAAATCCTCTCCATGAAAGATATATTTATATCAACAAAAAGTGGCATAAATGATATGGGAATTACCATCCATTTTTTTAAAATTGTATTTAAGGAACACTTCATGAGATAAACCTCATACTTTTCATTGTTGAATTAACCAAGAATCTGAGACCAAAAAAGCCCTAGGTATAGGGGGAAGCTAACCATTATTATTCTGCCAAAATACTACAGCAATAAAATGACTCCTAATGACACATTGATATATATATCACAGAATTGCTCAATTGTCAGTGGAAAAACTTTCAGAGGATAGCAATTAATATATAGACCCACAACAGGATAATATGCAGAGTGTGAGAAACTTTGGAGTATTCAGATGTAAATGGAATATCTTTATCAAAAGTCTCCTCTCAAATAAAGGGATATATGTGGAATAGGAGGCAGAAAATTCTGAGAGCTAGAGGTGATACAGAACTCTAAGGAAACTGTCTTCCAGACACAATGGAATTGATTCAAATATGAACTTATATAGACTGTGAAAAAATTGAAAAGACCTACATGTCTTCAAGCCTGAGAGGATTCCACTGCATGAGAGATTGATATAGGATTTCACCTCTAACCAAGAAGCTCTTAGTAATTGATCTTCCTCTGGCAAAGGAAGACCCATTTTCTCCAGTGAGGTGCCATTGGGTGTATTACCCTCACCACAGGGCAGGGTATCTGTCAAGGACTAGGTGGCTAACACAAGACAAGCTCCATTTTCTGTGGGGTCTTTGTTTTGATTTAGTTTGGTTGGGCTTTGTTTTATTTCTCATTTATTTTTTGTCTTATTTTTGTTTATTTGTTAGGATTTTTGTTTTTCTGTGTCTATGGTTGTTTTAAGAAATAAAGAATATTAAGTTGGTTGGGTAAGGAGATAGCAAGGTAGGGAAGATCTGAGAGGGATTAGAGAAGGAAAAACCACAATCAAATTACATTGTATGAACATCTTTAGAAAGACTGCATAAGACAGTTCAAAAGAGTTTCAAAAAATAATTTTTAATGTCATGGGAAAAATGGAGTGATATAAACTCAGAAAAATTAACATAATCATTTATTCAACTGAAGTTTTCTTTTTGTTCATGGGTATAGACCAATAAATCAATAACTCTTCCATCTTTTGTAATATTGTTAATACCTAAATAACTCTACCACACCTTATGACATTGCAGAGTATCTAATAGATGAATGTCATGACATTCTAATTTATTATCCTTAGAAAGATTCTATATTGATCATTATACTATATTCTAACTGGCTAATATATAGAAAAGTTGGAAGAAATTGTACAAGGAGAAAACATTATTATAATACCGTAATAATAAATATGCAGTAACATTTTCAGTTGAGCCACAAAAAAGTGTAGTCTCTAAGACTTTTCAGATAAAATGCTACCACAATTTTTGCATGGGTTGAGCCTAGAAATTTTCATAGGTTTTTACTTTACTTTTATTTTATTTTTAATTCCTTGATTTTTATCTCTGAATCAACTCTCTTTTATCATTTGATGCTAGAGAACCCACATGTATTTTTCCTCCCCTCTGGTCATAATTTTGAGGTTAGAACACACTCATTGTTTGGCCTTATTTTCTGTTCATCCTTTTAGTTAAGAAATATATCTATAATTTAGCATTAACTCCTGGCTATCATTTGTTGTTTGGGAGGGCAAGGAGGCTTTGTTTTCCACCCAAGATTTAACAACAAGGTCATTGAATCAGGTTAGAGTCCTGTCCCACACCCAGTCTTCCCCCAATGCTTATTTTCCTCATTTACATAATTGATAGTCAATGGAGCATGCCATGTTTGTTCCTCACTGTTCATAGCTTTTCTCTCATCTTTCTATTCTCCATATTCTATTATCTTCCCTTTATGTTTCTAAATGAATAGGGATTCTCCCACTTTATTCATACATTTCCACTCTTCTCATTATATATGTTAACAAAACTCATAATGAACCATGCCATCACCTTTTGTTTCTTTAGTTTCTGTCAATATGGTTTGGTTTCCTACTCTACTTCAGGTTTAGCAAGGTAAAACTAATAACTAACCCAATTGAAGTTTCTATATTCTTTCCTGTTATTTACTACAATCGTATCTACAATAACTATTAAACAATTATTCACACTACTATTAGTGTGTATCTATCTACCTCCAAATTGGCACTTTAAGAATGACTAATTTACAGCTGACAAGACTTGATTTTCACAGTGGGTTTACTGTTGGACAGCAACTGTCATTGTAGACAGTACTCACTCCGAACAAAAGTCTAAAAAAGGAGCACATCATCTCAACCCTACTAAAACCTAGTATCTCTTGAACAGTGCAAACAATTCAACTATATAGAAGGGAAATCAAAATAAAAAATAAATGATATCAAAACTTTTAACCAGCAATCTACTGTTTTTCTCTAAACAAAAAACCGTAAGACATATGAAGACATCTAAAGTTACAAATTCCATAATAGACCACAAAAAATAACATAGAATTCGACACATAATTCAAAAGAATACTTATGATATGTTATATATAATATGTCTTCAAAGACCTCCAGATTATGTATAGAACTCTGAAGACAGGAATATTTCCCAAGAATATGAAAAGACCTAAATAAAATAATTAAGACAATTCAGGACAAAAAAAAATCCAAATTCAATAAAGTGAAATATAAAGAAAAAAACAAAAACAAAATGATGTTGGAAATTAAAATATAGCATGTCAAATGAAAACTCCTATGAAATGTCATACCAATAGAAGGGATCTTGTGGCAGACTAAATTTCAGAGACTGAAGAAAATAGAGGAATTACATCACTCAGTTCAGGTCAGTGATGAGTTTTAAGGAAATGAATGAGAAGAACTATAAGATCTTTGAGACATCATCATTGAACAGTAAAATTTATACATTATGGTCATTGAAGAAGGAGAAGAATTTTATATCAAAGTAGTTGGAAATATTGTATCAAATGACAGAAAAAACTTTTCAAATCTAGGAACAGAATAGCCCTTTAGTCTGATAAGAATCTCAAAGAACATGAAATAGTAATGAAAAATAAATTCCCTTACCATATCATATCTGAAAGACAATTAAGTTTGTGTATTGAAAACTACAAGAAACAAGGGATGAGTAACATTTTCAAAAGTAGATCTACTAAATAACTTTTGACTTGTCAATGGAATCCTTAAAACCTAGATGGATTTAGAAAGACACACTTCAAATTCTGAGAGACCAACCCTAGTGAAATATGTTGGGCAAATATACTATCATAATATAAGAAAGGAAATCATTCCATGACAATAAAAGCCTATGGAATTTGTGACTAGCAAACCTTCCATCAAGAAGTTACCAGAAGGAGTAGTAGTTCAGATTGAGGAGAAGAAAGATAAGCATACCCAAAAGGCTATAGAAAAAAAATGAATGAAGTTAAAACAGTTGTTGAAAAAAGGGCTAAGGAAGCACCCAAAACTACAAAGTTAAAAAAATTCAGGAAAAAATGTACACAGTTCATTAACTCTGAATATGAATGGTCTCAATATGACTGCCAAAAGACAGACTAGAAGAGTGGATTACAAAAAAAAATTCTACTTTTTATATCTCCAATACTTCATTATTAAAGAGAGATACTACTTTAGGTTGCAAGGATGGAGAAAATTCTCTCAAGCAAACAGGATGAATAAACAAGGCCGGTATTCTAGTATCTGAATAAATGGACTTCAGATCATGTCTACTCAGAAAAGGATCACTTCATAGTGTTCAAAAGAAAATTCACCAAGAAAAAAATTCCAGTTGTAAATATATACACAAAACACAGGCATATCCAATTTCACACAAGTAATACTGCTATATATAGAAATAGAGATTAATACTAATAGTCTAATACAGGAGCCTTTAATACTCTTCTGATGCCATGAAACAAATCAATCAGAGAAAATATAAGCAGAGAAAAACTAGAATTAATTGCGACTAAAAGTCAAAGAGACATGACAGATATGTGGAGAAGATCCCACCTAAACACAATAAATAAACATTCATCTTAGAACCCTTAAAGGAATTTTCTCTAAAATGGGTCATCAGGACTCAAAGCAAGCCTCAATAAACCTAGAAAAATTAAAATAACAACTCATATTCTTTTCTGATCTCAATGGAATTAATTTAAAAATCAATGGAAATAGAAAATATACAGTCATAGGAACTAACCAGAATTATTAATGAGTGATTGGGGAAATCAAGATGGAAAAAATTCTTAGAATTGAATGAAAAGGAAGATACAACACATGTCCTATAGGTTAAAATAAAGGAAACACTAAAAGACTCTCAAATAAACAATCTCATTTTCAATTTAAGATATTAGAACAAAAGAACAAAGCATAACCTAAAATCATGAATGGGAAAAGAAAGATAAGATCAAGATAAAAAATTATAAGATTGAAATGAAAAATGCACCCTTCACAATAGCCACAAACGATATAAAATACCTGGGGGTAACTCTAACCAAGAAAGTAAAGGACCTATACAAACAAGAACTTCAAGCACCTGAAAAAAGAAATGGAAGAGGCCTTTAGAAGATGGAAAGATCTCTCATACTCATGGATAGGTAGGATCAACATAATAAAAATGGCTATCCTACCAAAAGCAATGTATAGATTCAATGCAATTCCTATCAAAATACCAACACAATTCTTTATAGACCTGGAAAAAGCTATTCTCAACTTCATATGGAACAACAAAAAGCCCAGAATAGCTAAATCAATCCTGTACAATAAAAAAAAACATCTGGAGGTATCACCATCCCAGATTTCAAGCTGTACTACAGAGCAATAGTAATAAAAACATCATGGCACTGGTATAGAAACAGACCAGTGGATCAATGGAATCGAATTGAAGACCCAAGCATGGACCCACACACCTATGGCCAACTAATCTTTGACAAAGAAGCCAAAGCCGCACAATGGAAGAAGGACAGCATCTTCAACAAATGGTGCTGGTCCAACTAGATGTCCACTTGTAAAAGAATGAAGTTAGACCCATACCTATCACCTTGTACAAAACTTAAATCCAAGTGGATAAAAGACCTTAACATAAAGCCAGCCACACTAAATATACTAGAAGAAAAAGTAGGAGAAACCCTCGAACTCATTGGCACAGGTGACAACTTCCTGAACAGAACACCAACAGCTCAGGACCTGAGATCAACAATCAATAAATGAGACCTCATGAAACTGAAAAGCTTCTGTAAGGCAAAAGACACTGTCATTCGAACAAAACGGCAACCAACGGACTGGGAGAAAATCTTCACCAACCCCACATCTGATAGAGGGCTATTATCTAAAATCTACAAATAACTCAAGAAACTAAATGCCAAGAAACCAAATAATCCAATCAAAAAATGGGAGACGGAGCTAAATAGAGAATTCACAAAGGAGGAATCCCTAATGGCCGAGAGACACCTGAAGAAATGCTCAACATCCTTAATCATCAGAGAAATGCAACTCAAGACGACCCTGAGATTCCATCTCACACCTGTCAGAATGGCTAAGATAAAGAGCTCAAATGACAGCACATGCTGGCGAGGGTGTGGAGAAAGGGGAGCCCTACTCCATTGCTGGTGGGAGTGCAGGCTTGTGCAACCACTATGGAGGTCTGTCTGGCGATATCCTTGAAATCTTGGAATAACTTTGCCTCAGGACCCAGTCATACCACTTCTGGGTATACACCCAAAGGACCCCTCATGAGAACATAGGGAAGTCTCCTCATCTATGTTCATAGCAGCCTTATTTGTAATAGCTAGAAATTGGAAACAACCCAGATGTCCCTCAACTGAAGAATGAATTAAAAAACTATGTTACATCTATACAATGGAATATTACTCAGCTATCAGAAACAATGAAATCATGCAATTTGCAACGAAATGGATGGATCTAGAGAAGCTCATCCTGAGTGAGCAAACCCAGACTCAGAAGGATGCACATGGCATCTATTCACTTATAGTAGGATTTTAGCTATATCGTACAGGATATCTGTACTACAACCAACACACCAAAAGGAACATGGACATAAACTTTTTTTTCTTTTTCTTTTTACTTTCCATTTTTCCTTTTCCTTTTTCTTTTTCCTCTCTTTTTTGTTGTTGTTCTTTGTTTTTGTGGGTTTGTGTGTTTGTTGGTTTTTTTTAGTTTTCCCCCCGTAGCAAGAAGACACCTTTCACTGGCAGTACTGCCTCGTAGGCCCCCGGTGTATGAAGAGGCTCTTGGCCCTCATATGACTCCTGATCTGTGGAGAGAGACTGTTATGCAGGGATACTCCACCCCAGAGAAACAAGACGACGAAGGGTCAGGAGGTAGAGCATGGGAGGGTGGGGCTGGGAAGCTGGGTAAGAGGACAATATGATAAGGATGTAACCTGAAGCAGCAAACAAATAAATTTAATAATTAAAAAAAGCAAGTAACAATGTTAAAACACTGTAAATAAAATAAAGGATACAGCCGTTCAACCTGGTTTTATAAACCTCCAAGTGTTGAAAAAATGTAGAGCTAAGGTAAAATACATGAGAAATGTGGTATTAACCCATGCCTTTAACTTCAGCAGAGACGGGAGGAGCACCATAGACCATATTAGTGGTCTTATAAATTCTAGAGTTACATGGAACAGGGTGGTGAGGGTGCACACCCTTAATTCAATCATTCAAGAAGAGTACACCCTTAATCCCAACACACTAGAGACAGAAACAGCCAGATCTCAGAGCTCAAGGTCAGCCTGATACAAAACAAACTCTAAATAGAGAAAAACTTTGATCCAGGAGTGGTGGAGCACATCTTTAATCCCTTCAGATGGGAACCACAGGTCTCTGATCCCAACAATTAGAATGCAGAGACACACACATAGGATTTGGAAGGATTTAAGTTTAAAAGCAACTTACAAAAGGCCTACTCAATACAAACAAATTGTCCTTTGAGATCTCAAAATGTATACACTAAGCTGGTTTAGCTCCAAAATAACAAAATAATTTCTTCTTTAACCCAGATTGAAAGATAACACTTTATATATTGTCAAAAAACCAAATTTGCTTCAGGAGAAATATTACCAACCCTCCCCCCCAAAAAAAAGAGGATAATTGTCCCTGAGTTAGGATTAGGGCAGGGCTCTGTTCTTATCTTTCCAGGAGAATCAAAGCATCCTTTCAAGGAACCCAGGGACAACTGGACAATGGAAACCTCAGCAGAAAACAGAATCAGACACCAAAGAAGACGAGTGACCCAGTTGATTCAGCTTGACAGACTCCCTCAATAGCTGTCTCCATCAAAAGCCTACAACCACAACAACTCAATATCGCTAAGACTGTTCAGCTCTACACAATGCCCCAGCCAGAACCTCAGTAAAGCCTGGAAGATCTGCTTCTGCCTACAAACTCCTTAGGACATCTAAACAGCTGAGAACAGAAGGACTGAACATAAAAGGATTGTACTAACATTTTTTAACCATTTTTCCATTTTTGTTCGGGCCCCAAACAGGTTTACTATGACCCAAATCAGCAGGAAGTCATTTTAAGAGTGCGACGTCCCATGCTCAGAGGGTGGGGAGGGTGTTTCTCTGCCCCCCTGCCTTTTGGTTATTTGAAGGATAACTGAAAACTCTGTTATTTACGGGAAGAGAGTACAAGTTGTTAAATGGTCCTGTTTAATGGGTTTTGGAGGTTAGACCCAGGGTATTCCTTCTTTCCCTTTTCGGTATCCTTCTTTCTCTCCTATGTAGGAGTGCACAGACTTGAGAAAAATGAGACATAGACATAGCACAGGAAGGACCAAGAAGAAGGGACAGATTATTGAATATGCCCTTATACCTTTATATTTTGATACAAAATTAGTAGTATATTTGGCTAAAGTGGTATTGACCATTGTTTATTGTACAAAAATAAGATTGTATTGGACTACATCGGTATTGATCTTTGTATATTGATACAAAATGAAGATTATAGTTGGCCACAATGGTATTGACGCTTGTATATGGACATAATATTAAGATTGTATTGGGCTACATAGGCATTGATCTTTGTATATTGATACAAAATTAAGAGTATATTTAGCCATATTTGAATAGATCTTTGTATATTGATACAAAATTAAAGGTAATGCTTCCTAATGGTATCGTACCTAGAGATACTTAAAAATGAAATGTGAAGCTCTGGCCTCTTGATACCAACCGTCTTAAACTGTTTAGGATAGTTAAGAAAAACAAACTCCTAGTCATGCAAGCATGTCACTTTTTTAGCTACTATGACAGTCTATCACAGATATTCTCTAAGCTACTTAGTAATCAAGTTGTTAAGAGACAAGCAACATTTGCTTATCTAAATACAAGAGATGGATACGGCATCTTCAAAAACCCCAAGAGATCTGCAGAATATGGCATTCAAAGATGTTGTCTTAAATTAAGATTTTTTTATATCGAGACATATCAGTTCCTGACAGCACCCCCTATTCTACTCCAAGTAGAAGATAAGAATCGAAGAATCTCCAGTGTGAGATAGTTGAATTAGTGGCAAGCCTATCTCTTGGCATGAAAAAACTCCTTGCTTCAACTGCAGACAGACTGCTGTCCAAAAAGGACAAAACTTGGTAGCAGGGAAGCTGACAGCCTAGCTCTGCCAAGACAGGGTAGGTAAGTCCTTCATAATCTCTGCTCTACAATAAATGTCTGTCAGAGAAACAGGACCAAAAGGCTGAAGACTGATGCTGGAATGTATGGAGTGAAAATGGGAACTGTCCAGGAAGTCACTGATTTGTCATTTCTTAGTATTGGAAGCTGCAGGCCCTGCACTTCCTATATAATCAGATATATTTATCCCTCTCAGGTCACTGAGGTGGTTGAAGAATAGACAGCTAGAGTCTCATAGTTAAATTTTGAGTTGTTTAGGAATCAAGAGGGTGTTCTGGATCTAAGAAGATGGTTATAATAGTGATGCAAGTTAGTATGAAACCTAAATCAGAAATAGAACTTTAAACTCATGGAGATGGTTAGATGGTAGAATGTTAAAGTCAGGGAACAAATATGTATGAACTGGACATTGGGAAGGTATACTGGGCCATTTAACTCTCATAAATGTGGCATATTTAATTCTGCTGTTTTGTATATTATTTACTGTTATAAGAGAAGGAACCATTTGTTTGACTGAGAGGGGAAGCTTTTGGGGGGAAAAGGGTGGAAAGTTGGGAAAGGAAGGGGGAATAGGGAAGGGTTTGTGACTGAGATGTAACTTGAAGAAAAAAAATAAAGTATTTAATAAAAAAAAGAAATGAAAAATGCAATATAAGGAATTAATGAGGCAAATATATTGATTCTTTGAAAAAATAACCAAGTTTTGCAAACAACTAATTTAATGAAAAAAGAGAATGTACACTCAAATTAACAAAATTAGAGATGAGAGATATTTCAACAGATATTAATGAAATCTGGAAAGCAATAAGAATATATAATGAAAGTGTTCTACTAAAGTGGAAAATATGACACCATATGTGCATACTTTCTCGATGCATATGACCTACCAAAATTAAAGCAAGATGAAATAATTGAAATAGACCTAAAGCAAGCAAAAACAGTGAAGTAGTAACTACAATTTTCCCAGCTAACAAAGCATAGGTCCAGAAGGATTCATTGTATAAATCTAAGAGATCTTCAAAGAACAACAGAATTTATTAAATTATTCCACAGACTAAAAACCAGGAATACATCTTCTACTCTTCCATAACTAGAGAGATACTACCTTCTCAGAAGTAACTTACTAAAATTCTTTTGCAAAATGCTCATGTTGCCAAACTGCCTAATACTCATATTTAGACTTATAAATTATCAGTGTTGTGCCTAAACTTCATCAGAGAAGCTTTTTGCTGCAACTGATAGCAGTTAATGGAGAAACCCATAAATAACCAAATTGTGGGTGAGAATAAGAGATGATGGAATGCATGGTCCTAAATGGGATAGCTATATCATCCATCCAAGGCTTACTGAGGAACAGAGTAGAAAGAATTTAAGAAAAGAAAATGACGAGTTGGACATCAAAAGGATCAATTCTCAAAAAAAGATATAGCTGGTACATTCAGAATCACTGAAGTTGTAATTTTCTGCACAAGATCTACAAATCATCATTTCATCATTGATGTGGTAGGGGCCTATAAAGGCCCATCTATCCCTGAGGGACTATTGGTAGTTAACAGTTGCTGGGGGTGGGGAGTTGTATCAATGTGTTCCATGGTCTAGTTAGAGATAAACTGCCTCTGCTCTGGCAAAAACCCTCCCTCTCCTACTTGAACAACAACACCACCAACAAAACTAATTTAGTTCACTGGATCGCATAAAAAAAGGACATATAAGTAGAGGAGAACTTGTTGGGAAGGACTAGAATATGAATGGTAAGAAAAGACAGGGAAATGGGGATTAAAATGGTTAAATTTCATTATATAAGTATATAAAATGTCAAATAATAGTAAAATATAAAAGAAAATATGAATTGTTTCACTCTATTTCAAGAATGGCAGTTTGATACGGTTGACCTCTTCCTTCTAACTAACATGGAAAATGAAATTGTTCAGACTATGTTTCCAAAGATGATTTAAGAAAATAAAAGATATTGTATTGAAAAGTCTCAATAATGAGATAGGCTTTAAAACAAAAACCAAAAGGCACTGTTTGGTGCTTGTGAAAGAGCAGAAACAGAGGCCACATATTGAGCAGAATTTAGCTTCATAAAATCAGAGAACCTAAAGTATAGCTTTCTGGATTAGTAAGTTTTGGTTACTATTAAAAATCTGTCTGAGTTTGATACAACGGGAGAAGCTGCATTCACAGACACAAGTTATTATTTTCATGTGGAAAGTTTACATTTCCACCAAATCCCACCAACTCAAGCATTTTAAAATGAAAGACAAATATGTTAAATAAGTAAAACAAATAAAATGCAGATTACTTGAGTCTAATTTCTGTTTAACTAAAATGTTCTAGATTGACTCATTTTTTCCCTTTTATAGCTGGATTCTAGGGAATTTCTTGTTATAGATTGCCTGTGATGCAGGTAATTAAAACTAACAAAACATATTCTCCAAACACAGTGAACAAAGAAAGAATTGGGAGCAGTAAACTACCATTTGAAGTTCTCCATGAAATTACCATGCTGGTTGTTCACTATTATTTACCTAAAGAAATTATCCTTATCCCCCACCAAAAAATTATTGAATCATTTTACTTTGGGTTTCATACTCATATTCCTGCAGAGATCAATTCTTAAAATAAACTGTAAAAAGGGAAACACAGAGTTGAAAGCTTTAAAAAATCACACATAATCATCATAAGCATTTGTTTTAGACCTTTTCCTTTTTATGTTCTCTAATAATGAATAAAGATAACCACAGAAGGAGAGGGAAAGAACAATAAATTGGCATCCAATATGTCTTTGTGGTGCAGAAATTGAGATTATCCATGAACATCCTTGTCTGAAGCTTGCATGATGTTTAATATCAGACATGTAGTTCCTAGGTCCTGGGGAAGAGAATAAATTTATAAATTTGTTAAAGTTGATTATCATGGCTAGTGATGTTCACCAGAAAATATTGACATATTTAGCAAAATTGAGATGTGATAATAGAAAACAATTTCTCAAGAAGGGAAAATATGGATCAAAAGCTGATATTGCAAGATGGTATTAGAAGTTAGATAGGGTTAAGCATAAATGAACCCACCAGTGTACAAAAGAACTATGTGAACTGTTATAGAGGTTACTGATTGTGATTTTGCTTCTTCTGATCATCCAGTTCTGCTGCCTTCTGTACAGCAGCATCGATCAACATATAGAAGCTGTTAAAATCAGGCTTTTCTTCTGGCCACACAGGCTCTGGAGAAGACAAAGGCTCACTGGTTGAAATATAGGCTTCTTTGTCTTTTCTGGCTTTGGGGATAACCTTTTGGCTTGGTAAAGACTCTGGATCTGGTAGTGATGCTTGGCATATTGGCAGGAACAGATATGTCATGTTGACTTGAGTATTAGGCTGTGCCTTGACCTCCTCGAATAGACTGTTCTACTGCATTTGGGCTGCATAGGCAGCCTGAGGTTGGTAGCTTAATTTTTCTGACTCTTGTTGTAGAGTGTGTGGGAGAAGCTGTCTACGGGCATTTGCAAACCAGTTGCAGACCTGCATGTAAGTTAAATTGGGCTTCTCAGACAGTAAGTAGTATCTTCTCTGCTTCAGTAGGGTATGCATTATACCGGTGCTTATAGAGCCAGGTACAGAGGAGGATCTTCACAGACTCAGATGGCAGCGGGTATCATTTCCGATGCTTCTTGCTATCAAGATAGCTGTTCTCAGATATCTTCTCAACTCTTATCACTGTCTGGGTGCCTTTCTCATTAATATCTTTGGTTTCCTCTGCATTTACTTCAGCCTCCTCCATATCCTCGAAGACTGCCTTCAGTGCCTTGGAAACAAGGGACAACTGAAGTTGGATTAAGGGAGCTCTGGGAAGGTCCAGAAAGACCTTCTCAGATTTCTGAACTGGATTCAAAATGTTGCCAGGCTGATTGTTGCTAACAACTGAGTCAACTGGCTCTGTTATGTCACAATCTCTCTAAGCCAGACCCGGACTACCCTCCCACCCATCTATCCCTACACTGTTTGGCTCTACATGTTCGTACTATTTTTCTTTCTTTTTGTTTTTAATCACAGTTTCCAATGTGCATGTTCTTCCCCCCTCCTTTTTTATAGCTCTCATGTTCTCTCTAAAGCAGTCACCAAAGTCCATTAATTAGAGAATAATATTACCATTAACTTAAAATTCCACCTATTCAGTATGTGTGCGTGTGTGTGTGTGTGTGTGTGTGTGTGTGTGTGTGTGTGTATGTATTTCTGCATATGTGCAAGTGCATATACCATTGCTTCCTGCTGTGGTCAGAAGACCTGTACTATTCTGTTCTATCACATGGGTTCTGGGAACTGAACTCTGATGGCCATGCTTTGAAACAAGTGCCTTTACTCACTAAGCAATCTTGTCTGCCCATTAATAGTATTTTTCTTTCCTTGTGGTGTTTTTATTTTTATCGTTTTTTCATTTGTTTTGTCTAAGAGTGTATGGTGTTATAGTGTTTTTGTCTTGTTCTGCTATTCCTTAGTAACTGTCCTAGTAGCTCACCATCACCACCCTGTTCATTGTAACTCTAGAAATTAAAAGACAACTAACTCTATAGTGATTCTCCCCTGCTAGAAGCAATTTCCCTAAAATATCATGAATAAAAGACAAGTGTATTCTGATTTCTTTTTACTTGTTCTAGGTTTATACTGATTATTCTGGTTTGGGCTCAGTCAAACTTAGAATTTTTTCAACATTTATTTATTTATTCAAGTTACATCTCATTCAACATTTATTTATTTATTCAAGTTACATCTCAGTCATAGCCCCCTCCTTCCTCCCCTCCCAGTCTCACCCTCCCACTCTCTTCCCCCTCCCTGCTACTCTTCTTCTCAAGTGAGAGGGCCCCTACATATTAACTCCCTCAGTTCATCAGTCCCATGAGGGATAAGAGATTCTTCTGGCTCTGGGACTTAACATGGCATGAAAGCTAGTGTGAGGTGTTCCACTATCAGACAACAGAGTCCATGACAGAGACCTCCCTGTTCTCCACTTGCTATGGAATACTTATGAAGACCAAGTTGCCTATCATCTATGTATGTTTTTTGGGGGGAGTTCTAGGTCTAGTCTAAATATGCTTTTTTTTTCCTTCTGTTTTGGTTAGTGTTTCAGTCTCTGTAAGCATCAGGGTCCTAGTTTGGTTTGTTTTTGATCTTGATGTGTTGCTCTTATCCTAACCTCCTGGTCTCTCTATTCCTCCTCCCTTTCTTATACAGGACTCCCAGAGCTCCACCTAAAGTTTGGCTGTGTGTCTCAGCATCTGTTTTGATCTGCTGCTGGGTAGAGTATCTAGTAGGATATTTATGCTGGGTTCCTGTTCCTTTGGGTCTGTCGGTTATAGGATAGTTACTCAGGAGTATATGGCTAAACTCCAGTTATAAGTGAATATATGGCTTGTGTATCTTTCTGGGTCTGAGTTAGCTCACTCAGGATGAGCTTTTCTAGTTCAATCCATTTTGCTTCAAATTGCATGATTTCCTTGTTTCTACCAGTTGAGTGGTATTCCATTATGTAGATATACCACAGGTGTTTTTTGTTTTTATTTTGTTTTGTTTTTTTATCCATTTTTATGTCGAAGGGCATCTAGGTTGTTTCCAGTTTCTAGCTATTCTGAATAAAGATTCTATGATCATAGTTGAAAATATGTCCTTGTGGTTTGATGAAGAATATTTTGGATATATGCCCAGCAGTGGTATGGCTGAGTCTTGAGGGAGAACTGTTCCCAGTTTTCTGAGATATTGACAGACTGATTTTCAAAGTGGTTATACAAGTTTGCCCTTCCACTAGCCGTGGATGAATGTTCTTTTTCCACAGTCTTGTCCTCATAGGCTGACAATTTAGTTTTTTATCTCAGTCATTCTGATGCATGTGAGAAATGGAATCTTTGAGTCATTTTGAGTTACATTTTCCTGATGACTAAGGATGTTGAGCATTTCTTCAAGTGTCTCTTGGACATTAGAGAGTCCTCTTTTGTGAATTACTTAGTTAACTCTTTACCTCATTTTTTGATTGGATTATTTGGTTTCTTCATGTTTAATTTCTTGAGCTCTTATATATTTTGGATATTAGTCCTCTGTCAGATGTGGGTTTGGTAAAGATATTTCCCAATCTATAGGCTGCTGTTTTGTTCTAATGACTATGTCCTATGCCTTAGTATATGCTATATCTTGATAGAATCCACACCTGATGTTCTCCCCTCCAATTCTTGCCATACATAACAGTCTTATCTCCAAACTTCATGTACTTGTTTTTCAAAATGATTTTAATTGTGGCGTGTGTGTGTGTGTGTGTGTGTGTGTGTGCGCGCGCGCTCTGAGCATCAAAAAATCTCCATCAGGAGATAATTCTTACTGGGCAGAAATGCCCCTGCTCTCTCAACAGACTATATATAGTCCAAAAACGGACCAAAGCTTCATTGTAGGTAAGTCAATGGCTTGATTCTGCAGAGACAGAGTGGGAAAATCCTTCTTATTTCTTGCTGCACAAATTAGAATGTGAGATAAGCTTGGCCAGAAGGCTGAAGATGATGCTCCAAAGTTTTCGATAGGTATTTGGGACTGTCTACGCAGCAAACTGTCATTTTTCTTTTTGAAAGCTGCTCTCCTGTACTTTCTACTCACTCAATAACTTTATCCTTCTCATGTCTTTGATGTGGTTGAAAACATAATAGAGATACAATTTCAATTAAACTTCAGTTGTTTAGAATTTAAAATAGTATTTTCAAATCTAAATGAAATCTTTAGGTTTATAAATATAGGATACCACAAAAATATTTAGGTTCAAAACTATAGACGCATCAAGATGATAATTTTTTCTTCTTCAAGATTGTCTGAAACAGATAGGCTAACAATATACATGCAAATTTTATATATGGTTTTCTTGATTGTTTCATAGTTTTTCTTGCTTTTACTATATGATTTAAAAATTAGTCTTTTTATTAGAGAAAAGGAGCGAATTGATGGAATGATGTTATGCATTCTAAATGTTAATTAATTGGTCCTGCTTGCTGTCTGCTACTTTGTTTTCTAATGATTGTCTCTGATTGATTGAATAAATACTGAGGCCTGAGATTGGGCAAAGAGAGAAGTAGGCAGGACTAAGGAGCAGGCTTCTGAAGCAGAGAGGTTCATAGTAAAAGAATCCTCCAAGACAAGCAGAAAGGAGCAGTAAGGAAGACACAAGTCATGGGGTAGATGAAAGAAAATAATTCTACATAGCCTGGAACATTGGCATAGCATGGAGAATAGCAGTCCAAGGTGACATATGTATAATATATGGCATTTTATTCAGGGATAGAATTATGAGCTTTCTTAGATGGACCAAGATTGCAGAATCCAGAGCAAATCTTCTTAATATCCATGTGGTGTCTGTGTGCTCATTTATAATGATGGGTTAATCCTTAACTCATGAACCAATTAAATATAATATATTGGTAAATTATTTACTTAATTTATTCTATAACATGGATGTAGATTTTTTTATGTACTTTGGAGGAAACAGGCATCAGAATCTTTCAGAGCTATAGTTAATGGCAATTCTGAGCTGTCTACTTGATGTTGCTAGTGAGAATTGAACTGAGGTCCTTCAGAAGAGCAACATTAACCACTGAGGCATCTCTCCTGTCCCTTGATGTTCATTAAAAAAAGTGTTGTATCTCCTTGATCTCCTTTAGTTGTCATATTGCTCTAGCAAGAATTTCAAGTACTATGTTGAAGAGATATGGCAAAAGTTGGCATCCTTGCCTTGTCCCTGAGTTTAGAGGAAATGGTTTATATTTCTCCCCATTAAATGTGATGCTGGTTACTGGCTTGCTGTATATTGGCTTTATTATTTCTAGATATGGACCTTGTATACCCACTCTCTCCAGGACATTTAGCATGAAAGGGTGTTGGCTTTTGTCAAATGCTTTTTCAGCATCTAGCAAGATGATCATGTGGTTTTTTTTCTTTTAGCTTGTTTTTATGGTGAATTACACTGATGGATTAGCATATGTTGAAATATCCCTTCATTCTTGGATGAAGCTTACTTGATTATGGTATATGATACTTTCGATGTATTCTTGGATTTGGTTTGCCAGTATTTTACTAAGTATTTTTGCATCTATGTTCATGAGGACATTTTCACACCATCCCTATTTCCAAAGGATAGTATATAAGTGACCCAGTGACACAAGGTGGCTGGATACAAAATTAATTCAAAAAATCTTCTTTATGTAAAAAAATAAATGGGCTGAGAAAGAAATTATGGAAACAACACCATCAGAAGAGTCACAAACAAGATAAAATACCTGAGGTTAATTCTAACCAAGCAAGTGAAAGACCTGTATGAAAAGAACTTCAAGTCCTTGAACAAAGAAATCAAAGAGGATATCAGAAGATGGAAAGATCCCCCATCCATGCTCATGGATAGGTAGGATCAACATAATAAAATTGGCCATCCTGCCAAAAGAAATATACAGATTCAATGCAATTCCTAGCAAAATACTACCACAGTTCTTTACAGACCTGGAAAAATCAATTATCAATTTCATATGCAATAACAAAAAACCCAGAATAGCTAAATCAATCCTGTACAATTAAAAAAAATGTGGAGGTATCACCATCCCATATTTCAAGCTATACAACAGAGAAATAGTAATAAAAACAGCATGGTACTGGTATAGAAACAGACCAGTGGGTCAGTGGAATTGAATTGAAGACCCAGAAATGAACCCACTCACCTATGGTCACTTAATTTTTGACAAAGAAGCCAAAAGAGTACAATAGAAAAAGGATAGCATCTTCAACAAATTGTACTGGTCCAACTGGACATCGACAGGCAAAAGAATGAAATTAGACCCATACTTATCACCTTGCACAAAACTTAAGTCCTTAATATAAGGTCTGACACACTATATAAGGTCTGACACACTAAATCAAAATGAAGAAAAGTCGGGAAAAGCCTCGAACTCATTGACACAGGTGACAACCTCCTGAACAGAACACCAACAGCTCAGGCTCTAAGACCAACAATCAATAAATGGGACTTCATGAAACTGGCAAGATTCTGTAAGGCAAAAGACACTGTCATTCAAACAAAATGGCAACCTACAGATTGGGAAAAAATCTTCACCAACCGCACATCTGAGAGAGGGCTAATATCCAAAATTCAAAAAGAACTCAAGAAATTAAATGCCAAGAAACCAAACAACTCAATCAAAAAAAAAAATGGGGAATGTAGCTAAACAGAGAATTCTCAAAGGAGGAATCCCTAATGACTGAGAGACACTTGAAGAATTGCTCAGGATCCTTAACGTTAGAGAAATGCAACTCAGACTACTCTGAGATTCCATCTCACACCTGTCAGAATGGCTAAGATCATAAACGCAAATGATAGCACATGCTTTCGAGGTTTTTGGAGAAAGGGAACACCCCTCCATTGCTGGTGAGAATGCAAGCTTGTACAACCACTATGGAAATCAGTCTGGTGATAACTTAGAAATCTTGGAATAGCTCTACCTCAAGACCCAGCCATACCATTCTGGGTATACATCCAAATGATTCCTTCCCAAACCACAAGGACATTTCCTCCTCAATGTTCATAGCAGCCTTATTTGTAATTGCTACAAACTGGAAACAACTCCTATGTCCCTCAACCAAGGAATGGATAAAAACAACTGTGGTACATATACACAATGAAATACTACTAAGCCATCAGAAACAAGGAAATTATGCAAACTTCAGCCAAATGGATGGAACTAGAGAAGCTCATACTGAGTGAGCTAACACAAACTCAGAAGGATGCACATGAGATCTATTCACTTATAATCGGATTTTAGCCATATAGTACAGGATAACTATACTACAATCAATGCACCAAAGGGAGCAGGAACATAGACTTTGTTAACTGTCAATGAGACACTTTGCCTTTGTGGTGCTGCCTTTAGGCCTCCAGTGTATGAGGAGGCTCTTGGCCCTCATATGACTGCTTAACTGGAGCAGGGGCTGTTATGTAGGGACACTCCACTCTGGAGGAGTGGGATGGAAAGATTGGGGCTAGAGGGTTGGAGGGCAGGAATGTGAGGGTTAGAAAGAGGGCACTGTGATGGACATGTAACCTGAAGTAATAAGTAAACATAAAAAAGAATAGTTTTAAAGAAGATATTTCCTCTTGACACGAGATTGCTTACATTTACTTCTCAATGGTCATTTAATCCTTGGTTTTGGTAGGACTATAAGGTGGATTTTTTTGTTTACCTGCAATTTCATATCTAATAGCTGGTTTTGTTGATTCCTTGAGAAAACTTTTGTGAGAAATTCAGGGCAATTATAGAAATATGCAGAATAATAGAAATTATAGGTAGTGCTTGTTTATATGGTTCTTGAATGTTCATATACATGGAAAAGTCATTTCTCAATTCATAAATAAAATTTATAAATTGTGACTTGAATGATTAAAATGAACGGTGGTGGGATAACTGAGCTGGGTTTGTCCAACTCTAATATAAAATTTTGGTTTCATTTTTCTGCTGTTTTACTTGGATAATATTTACCAAGTATGTACCAATTTGAGTAAAATTGACAGAACATTAGAAATTTCATCACTAAGTTACCCTACCTGAAAGGGTGGTACATGTTCAGAATATGAAATAAAGGAAGTTTTGGCAATTCAACTAATAAATACTTTTTAAAAATATTAAATCTTAAAATTAGCATATAAGTAATGATTTTCATTGTAGCATTCTCATGCATTATTTTCATTGGTCAACTTGCCCTACTGCCTGTTCCCTTCCCCTGACCTCCTCATTTGTCCTTACCCTTCACTGGTAGCTACCATTCCATTTTTCTATCACAAGTGTTCTGTTATCCTTTTTTATCCCCCCACAGATCCATCATTACCTACTTTTCTCTTTCATATTCTTATACTCCCTTTTCATATCTAAATATATGTATATAATTCACATGTATTTGAGAAAACATGATCATGAAGCATTTGATTTTCAAAGTACAGGTAACTTTGCTTAACCTCTAGTAAAGTAACCTTATTATAACCTGACAGAAAGTGGAGACCAAATTCATCCCAGAAAGGTTTAGTTGACTACAAATTTACACTATGGACAACAAAAGAATAATAAACAAAGAAAAAATAAAAATAATCACAGAAATAGCTCTCCAATAAATTTATAGAGCTTAATGATAGGTTTATTATTGGTTTTCCTGAATTTCCTTTTTATTTAAAAATATTCATAATTTTTCTTGTTGATCACTATTTTTTGTTTTGTCACAAATTTTAAGTAAAGGAAGTGGTATATTACATAAATCTGGCATGACCTGGCATTAAAAATCAAACAGTATAGGAAGTAGGCATATAAGATTTACATATTTTATCATACATTATTACTCAATAAAATCTAGACTCATAACGTGTTCTTTTTAATGATAATAATGGCAAATGGACTTCAAGAATATAAATGTGACTCTGGGACTTAACATCAGAATATATACTTATATAATTCTACCAACCAATGGATAAAAAATATACCATCACAGTAGAAATTTCATAAATATGCAGTATTAACTTTCATAGTTAATGTCTATTACCTATGAAAATTACAAGTGATCTGAAATTTTACATTTCAGTATATATATATATATATACATATGTTGAAAGATTTTTTTTCAATTCATCCCTAGGTACAAATATGTGATATATTGAATTTTTGAAGCAGTAAAGTGATGAAAAAATATTTGTCATGTTTGGTGTTCTATTTTAACTAATAAAATATTAAGTGATATAATTTATGCAGAGAGGAATAAACAAAATAATAAAATAAACAGAAAATGACAGTAGCCTTAAGGACTTAATGAGATTGTGAACTACAATTTGTGCTTTCAATAGTGGTGATGAGGAGTTTGTCTTTGCCCCTGAAAGTAATGTTGCCAAGAAACTACTGTCCTTTTTAGAAACTTTGCTTTAATTTGGATATTTTGTGATATATATGGATAGAAGCAACTCACAGGTAACTACAATTAAGTTTACTTGCTTATGGCTGGTCATCTCACTTAATTGTAATTATTTCAGAGTTTCTTAACTAATTTAAGTACTTCCTAATCAGGCAACCACACCATCAACAAATAATAATATACATCTTTTCTTTAATATGTAATGAATTTACTTTTATTTATTGAGTTTGTTGGCACAAATTCCTAAGCCATGTTATACTTGTTAACATAAATATCTTTGTATTACGAACAAAATTTTTAGTAGCAATCTTGGTTTTAGTATTAACTGAAAGTATGGTGGTGGTTGTGGTGGAAGAAAAATGCTGGCAAATCCATTTGCTATAGTTTAATTAAGAAAGATGAAGGTGGGAGTGTTCTTTTATGCATCAAATGACTAACCATTAAAGGTAAAAGGGAATTCATTTGTTTTAACATTAAATATGAAGTAGAATTCTGGTGTTTTTATTTCCTAAATGTTGTCATGAGTTCCACAGATTGTGCATGTCTGTGTAAATGTGATCTTTTAAAATGTTCTCATATTTGAAGACAAATCAATTGAAGACAAAATAATTTAAAAGTCAAATAATATAAGATATAGTTATGTACATTTTTGGAACACAATTAGGAGAAAACCTGAAGTCAAATAAAATGTTTAGAGACATATTAACCAATTGTCACCATAACTGGATATATTTATGGCAAGTAATGTGTTAGTTCCACATCCTCTAAAATCATTAAGAATCAGAGTGTCCTAATGAAAAGAAAAAGTGAGTGAATTGTACGTACATACCAATAATGTAAAATGGTTACTTCTATGCGAAATGCAAGAGTAGAACATGAAATCCACTGCACATGAGAAGTTCTGCTTTGGTCCTAAGGTTCTAGTTAACCTGACACAACAATAGAAGTTGGAGAGGTGGGTCAAAGTCTGAATGTCCTGATATGATTTATATTTCCTAAGAACACTGGACAAGATAGTGTCATCTGTGAATATGTGAATGGAACTGCTTTGAATATATAATTATATTTATTTAAATATATATTTTATTTAATTATATTATATGTGAATATATAAATAATATATATATATATTCCTTCTGACAATTCAAGCTAGCAAGACACAGGTTATGCATTCTAGCCTGAAAACCCCCTTATGGTTATTACCAGTGAATAAAAGAGAAAGTAAATTTTGCATGTATAGGTGTGCTCCATTTCACCTTCAAAAACATTATTGTTTAGGGCTGTCCTAATGTGTATTCTAAGCAATGCTATTGGAGCCCTATACCTTACTTATGGATGCTCCTTTGAATCTGTTGCAGTTGGATCACCCATGTTATTGGTAAGCTCTCCAATTTTAAGCCTTAATAAATATTTCTTACGTGGCATTTGGATCTGTTTTTCTTGAACTGTCAGCAATGCACCTCAGTGTCCTAACACTCATGAGCTGCAAATGTTACTAAAATAGATATACAAGATATCAATTGGCTTTTGTAATAAAGAACATACATGTGATATGAAATTGAAACTTATTTTCTTTTAGAAAGTCATCAAAGATAACAGATGTCTAAAGAAGAATATTCTTGAAGATCTATAGGCTAAATTATGTGTATGAGTACAATACTGCTTGTGTTTTAAATATTATTTCCAAAGCTGTTTTTGAAATACAAATAAAACTGAAATGTTTTGTCCAATTTTTGAACATTCCGTGAATTGGTGGCGCAATTTATTTAGTACAGTTAGAAAAGTAAATATCATTGCCTGCCCGGGCGGCCCGGGGGAAGACAGTGATCTGGTGTGGTGAGGCTGGAGGCCTAGCTATGCCCAGGTATGAAGACAAGCTGGAGGGCGGCGCATGCCAGGGGCATGAAGTAGGACTTACGTGCTTGTGTGCTGCAGTTGGCCTGTGTGCTTCAAGAAGGAAAATCCCCACGACAGTGTTTGAAGGAAGGCTACTTGCAGAGCTTTGTAGTATTCATTTTTGAGTGTAAAAGATCCATACTTTTATACACCTTTATTCGTGGCCATATGTAAAACTTATTAGTTAAATAGAAATAATGAAACTTAGCTTGTGAAGTATCTAGCTGTGTAGTGGCAAGTACATTCACATTGCAGCACAGCGAGTCTGCAGCACAATTCTTCATTCACCTCACAAATATAAAGTGTGGACATCAAATAACTCCAAGCCATTGTCAGGTCATCCCTCCCTACCCTGTCCTTGGCATACTCTCTTTTCATGGTAATCATCATTCTACTTCCTATTTCTGAATCTGAGTACCCTAACCTAAGTGCCTGGTACGGATGGAATCTTAGGATGTGTTTTTCACAGTTGAGAAGGGTATCATGTATCTGAATTTTCTTACTTTGTAAGGCCAGGTAGTATTTCAGTGTATGTGTGTACTCTATCTTGTTGCCTACTCATCCAGAGGTGGATACCTTGTTATTTCCACCTCTGAGCTCCTGACTATGCTGTGAACATGTATATACAAATATCACTGGGACCCTGCTTTCAATTTTAGCAGGCACCCAGCAGATTGTCTGTGTTGTACAGTCATTAAATTTTTATTTCAAGGCACTGACATAGTTTCCACCGCAGCCAAACTATTTTATGTCAGCAATGGACAAAGATTATAACTGTCCCATGTCCTTGTCATTTTATTTCTTATTCATTTTTAGTGACCATTCTAATGGATGCAAAGATTTACTACTGGCTCTGCTTTGTATTTCCCTGATTAGTGATGTCACATGCTCTATATGCTTGTTGGCCTTCTTTATATATTGCTTGAAGAAATATTTTTAGGTCCTCTGCATATTAATAGTGGGTTGTTGGCTGTTGTTGAGTTTTTGTAGTGATATCCACAAAAGAATTGTCCCACCCACTGGTGTCACGAATTATAGCTTGCTCTGGGGAATTTTAGTTTTAGCCCTTAGCTTTGCTCTTTCATCCATTTTGAGTTAATAAAATTTGTATGTGATGTGTGGGTCTGCTTTCCAGTCTCCAATGTAGATCTCTAGCTTTGCAGATTGACTTTTGGTGGGATGACATCCCATCAGGAATGGTGGGGCTGTCTGAGTCCCAGTATCTCTGCTTCTGTCTGTCTCCATGCCAATCCCACTGTTCTTATTACTGGAACATTCTAATAAAATGTGAAATCAAGGGGCAAAAAGGAAAGGTAAATACCAAAATTATTTTAGAAGCACTATTAAGTCATTTGATTTAAAAAATCTGTCAAGTTAATTGAAATTTCTTTGCAGGTAAAGCCCATGACTATCTGAGATTGAGATTTTCTTTCTTTCTTTCCTTCCTTCCTTCCTTCCTTCCTTCCTTCCTTCCTTTCTTTTTTTCTTTGTGAGCAATGTATTTTGTTTTCTAGGCTTCATTTTGGGGTGCTGTCCTATATTTTTTTTGAGACATAACTTATAGTTGCGTGGGGTGGGAGGAGCAGGGGATCTGGATGAACTTTGGGGAGGGGAAGAATATGATCAAAATATATTACAATTTAAAAACAGTTTTAAATTTAACAATATAAAAAGTAATAGAAGAGAAAGTGGGGAAAATTCTTGATCTCATCAGCATAGGTGACAACTTCTTGAACATCAACAGCTCAGGTTCTAAAACCAACAATCAATAAATGGGACCTCATGAAACTGAAAAGCTTCTGTAAGGCAAAAGACACTGTCACTCGAACAAACTTACAACCTACAGATTGGGAAAAGATCTTCCCCAGCCTCACATCTGACAGAGGGTTAATATCCAAAAATTAAAAAGAAGTCAAGAAATTAAACTCCAAGAAAGCAAATAATCCAATCAAAAAATGGGGAAGAGAGCTAAACAGAGAATTCACAAAGGAGGAGTCCCTAATGGCTGAGACACACTTGAAGAAATGCTCAGCATCCTTAATCATCAGAGAAATGCAACACAAGAGAACTCTGAGGTTCCATCTCACACCTGTAAGAATGGCTAAGATCAAAAACTCAAATGACAGCACATGCTGGCTAGGTTGTGGAGAAAGGGGAACGCTCCTCCATTGCTGATACTTGTACAACCACAAACTTGTACAACCACTATGGAAATCAGTCTTCCGATATCTTAGAAAACTTGTAGTAGCCCTACCTCAAGTCCCATCCAAATTATTGCACACCAAACCACAAGGATGTTTCCTCATATATGTTCATAGCAGCTTTATTTGTAATAGCTACAAACTGGAAACAACCCAGATGTCCCTCAACAGGAATGGATAAAAAAACCTGTGGTACATCTACACAATGGACTACTCAGCTATCAGAAACATGGAAATCATGCAATTTTCAGCCAAATGGAATGAACTAGAGAAGCTCATCCTGAGTGAGGTAACACAAGCTCAGAAGGATGCACATGACATCTATTCACTTGTAGTTGGATTTTAGCCATAAAGTACAGGATACTACAACCAATGCACCAAAGGGAACATGAACATAGACTTTGTTACCTGTAAATGAGACACTTTGCCCTAGTGGTGCTGCATTGTAGGCCCTCAGTGTATGAAGAGGCTCTTGGCCCTCATATGACTACTGAACTGGGGCAGGGGACTGATATGTAGGAACACTCCACTCCAGAGGAGTGTGATGGAAGTGATAAGGTGTTAGAGGGTGGGAGGGCCAGAGTGGGAGGGGTGGAAAGAGGGCACTGTGATGGAGATGCAAACTGAAGTAATAAATAAACATAAAAATATTGTTATATTAAAAAGAATCTAGCCATTAAATTCAATGGAATTACATGAATTCTCATGGTATGGGTTGAGGAAAAAAACACTCTAAATACTGAACAAAAACTTGCTTTGAGAGAGAAAGTGAGGCCAAGTATATATAAATACAGATGGTTATACAACATAACTTTTTTGTGTGTCCTCCCAGTTTTATCTTGGGCAATATTGTTATATTAAATTATATGGATCAAATACATTATATGAATTTATCTTTAAAAATAAAACTTGAATTGTTCTAATAGTGGTCAGGAGAAACTACACATACTTGTTATTTTCAAAACTAGGTATTGAATACAAAGCTTGAAGGGCTACAGATGTATGTAACTGAGTAAGAATATGCTTACTTCACATGTGCAAAATTCTGGGTTTCATCCTTAGCACTGTGGAAAGAACAAAAAATAAACAAAGAAAGACTGAAATATGTAGGTTTCTCATCATTTTAATTAGCTGTAGGAAAAGGTTTTTAGAGTGGGACTAGAAATAATAATTTTTTAAAATGTCTTCTTCAATTGGAAAGGGGGAATGAGGGCTTATTTCCATAATTGGATACTCTAGAAATGATAAGGGCTTGGAAAGAACATGTACATGTGGAAAATATTGTTTTTTTCTCTTAGACTATGAACTATTGAGAAAACTACCTTTGTATAATGCCAATATCTTGGTTTGGGTGCCGTACTTGGTTTCATGAGATATAACTGGTGAAAGCTCAGAGAAACATTCAGTTAGGTTGAACTTATCCTGTAGAAGGAACATTGTAAATTATAGACATCCAATGTATTTCTGGGTCTTTATGATTTGAGAAGAAACAAGTGCTAAAACTGGAGACCTAGGAAACTGGTGTCTGTATTTTTACAAGATGTGTTTTTTCCCCTTTTTGTATTGTCCTGATTTTTCAGATATTTGCTAGTGTGTTTTGACCCATTCTTTTTCTTTAACCATATCTATATCTTTTTCCATTCTTTATCACAATACTTTGTTCTTATATTTTTACCATTTTTATTACTTTCTCATTGTTATGTTTATTAATATATTTATTTTCTTTGATTAATCTGCATTATTTTGCTCTCCTTCTTGTTTTCTCTGTTTCCAATGTAATCTTGTCATTATTGCTTCCTGATATTGTTTTATATCTTGTTAATTTTATGTTGATGATGGTACATGTTTTCTTCTTTCTGAGTCATAGTTGAGATTGTGTTCTCAAGAGAAGGTCACCTACTATGAAGGTCCCCATATATTTCATATGAGAGGAAACTGATATTCAGAAAATCTGACAAACCCAAACCAGAAAAATGAATTTAACATCATAGTCTACTGGGAATAACTTATATCACTTAATGAAATATTTTTGCATTCAATCCCATGTGGTATCATAAATCAATATTTATTTTTTCTAGAGTACATTGTTTTGATTTTTCAGCAGATTTTCCTTATGGAAAAATTAACTTGAAAGTACAGAAAATGCTTTATAACAATCTTCTGTAGTTGAACTTATTAACATTGTGCATTAGTAGAATATATTTTTATAGTTGGTAAGACATTATTACATATTATCATTAACCTAACTGCTAGATTGAATTCCTAGCCATTTTGAATGTGATATATTTTGATGGTTTTCATACATTTTAAATAATAGGCATTCATAGTAATATGCAAAGTGAAATAGCTTCACTGACCTAAACATTCTCTGTGCCTCATCTATTCTTTCCCCCATTTTGCCATAGTATCTTCCTCCCCCAAAACTATGGAGATCTTTACAATGACCCTATATTTTTGTTGCTTACATTTTATTGGAGACATACAACAGGCAATATTTTAAGATGGGTATCTTTCCATTGGCTCAATGCATTTACGGTTCCTTCCTTTTTTTTTTTTTTTGAGACTTGAAAACCATTTAGGTTTAGTACACTTCTATCTCCATATGAGTACCAGACAGAGACTTGTGGAAAGACCTCTGGAATGTTTCCATGTTTTGCAAACAGACAAAACAGTCTATAAGTAGATTTTTGTGTGTTCATGAGTTTTTATACTCATTTGAATACATAAAAATGATTTTTTTTGTGGCATGGTAATTTTTATTTCTATAACAAAGTACTTACTGTCTTCTAAAGTGGCTGTGACATTTGGTATTTCCACCAACAATCTATGAAAAAGTCTTTGCTTCATGCTCCCACCAGTATTTGACCTTATTATTCACATTGAGCTTAATCTTCTTCCCATACAGTAAGTCGTATCACATTTTTATAAATTAGCCCCATTGTACTGTCCTATTTGTTCAAATACAGTATTAATTTTTAATCAAGTTTAATGTTTTCTTTTTTATAATTTATTTTTTATTTCTTCAAGTTACATCTCAATCACAATCCCCTCCCTACTCCCCCTTCCAGTATCACCCTTCCACCCTCTTTCCCCTCAACCCCCCATTCTCTACCTTATTTTAGTTTAAGGTATATCTTCCCACCCCCAAGAGCTCCCCATTTCAGTCCAGCAAATGGTTCTTTCTCTTGTAACAGTAAATACAATACAAAACAACAGAAATAAATAGGCCACAATTATGAGATTTATATGGCTTAGCACACATTCCCAGTGTTCAGTCCGTATGTATTTGGCACCTGACTTTAACATTCTACTATCTAACCATCTCCATGAGTTTAAAGTTCTATATCTAACTCAGCATTCATACTAACTTGCCTAACAATTTTAAAACCATATTTTTAGATTCAGAACACCTTCTTGATTCCTAAACAACTCCAAATTTAACTATGAGACTCTAGATATCTATTCTTCAACAACCTCAGAGACCTGAGAGGGATAAATGTTTTCTAACATTGTTTCTGGGGGCTTCAGTTGTTTTATAATCTGTATTTTGAATATTAGTTCTTTATTATATACAGGATTTATAAGCATTTTCTTCTATGTTTCTATCTTCTGATTCTGTTATTAGGTTTTTTTTTTCAGAGCAAAACATTTGCCTGCTGTCAATACTTTCCTTCATGAATCATGTATATTCTTTTGCCATAGAATGTCACTATCAAAATGAGGCTTGTACTGAGGAGAGAGCATAAGGATAGAGTTATTGTCTAGCATGAGAGAGGATGTAATTTCAGTTCCTAGTACCACAAAAGTAAATGACTAAGTTCATCTAGATAAATTTTGTATTACTTGCTAAGCATCTGTAGCTTTTAATTAATCTTGAATATTTTTTAAAGGACTTAAGAGCTGTGCATTTATCTAAAAATAAATCTCTGTATTCATTACATATGTTTCTTTATCATAGCCATAGTATTGATCTAGTTTCTTTAAAGCGTAAGAAAATGTGCTTTCATATTTAATATAATTATTAATAGTTAATTTTTCAAAATGTTTTGATATTTGTCCTGTTTACCCAACTTCTTTTGCTCTTCTATTTTTTATTTAATTAAATATCAAATATTCCAGACAGTGATATTGAAAAACTACAAGGAATAATGTATCAAACTTCTTTGTCAGAGAATTGTGCAGTTGGCTATTATGTACATAACAAACAAAAAGAGTATCATCCAGGCCATTAAAATATTTAAGAGTTCATCCAAAAATTTATGGTAAATGCTACTGCTTCTAGCTGCATTAACTGCCTTCTTCTGATTCTTCTGTGATACGCTCATAGAGATATAAGCTTCACATACCTCCAGTGGCCCCTCATATAAGTCCTGATCATACTACTAATATATGATTTTCTATTATTTGCAGGACAATTTCTAATATAAGTTTGATATTTCACTCTGGTGAAGTCCTGATAGGTCACTTAGCTGTTCTACTCTTTCCCATTTGTAATGCTTTCCTCATCTTTTTTTAAACCATGATTCCAGAAAGTCTTTAGATTAGCAACGCTGTGTACACTGGCAAATTTGTTTCTCAAGGATTAGAGAATGTGGTTCCTGGTGTTTGAGGAGTGGCCTGAGAGAAGTTTGAAATGTGTCATTGTTGACACAGCTAAATATTCACCAAAGCCAGTCACTTTTACTATAAATCAGCTGGGACTGTGAATTGAAACTCTGAACAGTGTATAAAGTGAGTTCCAAGGCAGCTTGTATAACTTGGCCACGTCTCAAAAATGTTTTAAATAAAAACAAATGAAATCTGGAAATTTAGCTCAGTTTCAGAACATTGGAGAACCTTTCCTGTATCCTTTAGGCACACACACACACACACACACACACACAATCACACTCTCACATGCACTCACATATATACTCACACACACAGACACAAACACACACACACACACACACACACACACACACAGAAACACATACCACACACCAAATATACACAAACACACACGTGCAAGCACACACTCTGAAACTTACACCCATATATATACACAGCCACAGACATAAACACATACACCATACACACAAACACATACAATATACACACCACACACATATAACACACACACACACACACACACACACACACACACACACTTATACTTATACACTTATATTAGGAGAAATATCCAAAAGGGAACATTAGTACACTGGATGTTTTAAACCTGTAACCAAAAGCAGCTATTGACCATATGTCAACTGTGAATGTGTAAATACCAGTGAAAAAGGGAGGAGAAACTTGTATTTTAGGCAACTCCCTTTTCAGAGTTCAAGTACAGTCTCTTATCTCTACTGACTCTACTTTGTAGGTCTGCCCCTCATCAAAACCATCTTTATCCCTCATCTATCCCACTATTCCCACTTCCTATCTCCCATATCTTAACACCTTATATAGGAGCTCTAATCAATGCAAGGGAGAAGAACAAGGTGTATATTGTTTTGTTTTTCTTGAGATATACATCGAATATAGAAAAGCAGGAACAATGCACTGAATGACTGACATATATACATTATGTGTTTGTTACTTTATCTTGAACATTCATTATATAATTCTTGTACATTTCTATAGATGACATTTTGGGGGAGTACTTTCATCTTCTAAGCGTGTCTTCCCTTGTATTTTGAAAAATACACATTTTCCTAGAAAAATCAAATTCTTTGATAATAGTTTTGTATTTTTTGGCTCTTTAATTATAGGTTATTTTTGAGAATTCACACATAAGTACAATGAAATATTCACCTCACCCTGATGCAATGATCTGTTATGTATTCTAAACATTAATTATTTTTTCCCAGAGATCTGCTTGCTGTAATCAAGTAATGCCGTTACCTTGCTTTCTAATCATTGTCTATGATTGGCATTAATAAAATACTAAGGCCTGTGACTGAGTAGAGAGAGAGGTAGACAGGGCAAAGTTAGCAGGCTTCTGGGTCAGACAGAGAGGATCATGAGAAGAGGAAGGAGTGGAGGAAGGAAAACACATGCAATGGGATAGAGATGTAAGAACATCATACTACATGGTCTGGAACATCAGCATAGTGTGAAGAATAACAGCCAAGGGGATATATGCATATATGGAATTTTATTTGGGGAATATAATAAGCTAGAGCAGATGAACCAAGACTGCAAAATCCAGTCTAAAGCTTGTTAAAATCCATCAGGTGTCTGCATGTGCTCATTTATAATGATGGGTTAGGGATTAATAACCCCAATCAATTAACTATAATTTAAATACTGGCTGATAATTTAAATACCTGTATATTGAAAAATATGCATTTTCTGAGAAAAATCAAATTCTTTGGTAATAGTTTTGTAATTTTATAGCTCTTTAATTATATTTTTCTTTATTTTTGAGAATTTCACACATATATACAATGAAATATTCACCTCACCCATACAACTAGTCCTATATTTGTTCTATCATGTGTCCCACTTCCAACATTTTTATACATGTGTGTATGTTTTCAAATGTACACATGCTTGTGTGTGTGTGTGTGTGTGTGTGTGTGTGTGAGAGAGAGAGAGAGAGAGAGAGAACCCCCTAAGTTCAATTAGTGCTATCCTTATGTACATGAATATAAGGCCATGCTCTGAATTATGGGGAACCTGTCAATTAGCTACACCCTCAAAAATAATTCTTCTATACATAGCAGCTATAAAAAGGCCAATAGTACCTTCATAAACAAAGGAGCCCAGATATCATCTATCCAATATATTTGAGAATATGGTACATTTGAAATATTTTAAACTTTGGTCAGAGATAATTGCTTTTGCAATAGGCTGTGGTAATTGCTGAGGTATACAGCTTGTGAAAGTGTTGAGAATAAGAAAATGTAAGTGCTCAGACATATATAGAATTATTAAATTAACTCTCTTCATAAGGCTATGTTAACAAAAAGGAAGAAGAGAGGAAATATTGGAGGAGTGTTGTGAAATGATGCCTTCTGGAGATAACATGGCTTTGACATTCATGAATTCACAGAAGTTTATTCAAAATCTTCTCAAACTGACTACCTGTTACTATTATACTTTATCCTTATGCATGGTCTACTGATTATTAATAGTGATAATGATTTGTAAGACAAAAAAACTTACTCCTGCCATGCTGTTTTTGCTCAGTGTTTTTGTTACAGTAACAGCAAATGATTAGAACTATATGTAATATTTTTCTTTGTTAGACTGACTTATTTCATTTAATTATGATCTCCAATCACATGCACTATCTTATAAGTGATGTAATTTAATTTCTTCTTTTATGATTCCTCAAAAAAAATAAGCTCTTTATCTGTTAACAGAAATCTGGGTTGATTATATAACCTGGTCACTGTAAATAAGTCTGTAATAAAAATAAACATATAAAAATCTCTGTGGTATACTGCTTTTGATTCTTGGGGTATATGCCTAGAAGTTTGATGTTGAATAATATGGTAGTCCTACCATTAATATGATAAGGAATATCAACATCCCACTCCCAACAATAGAGTGGTCATCTTGACAGAAAACAGAGAAATAATGAGAATAACAGAGGTCATGAACCAAATTGACGTAACAGATATCTACAGAACGTTTTAGTCAAGTTCAAAAGAATACACCTTCTTTTCAGCACCTCTTGGATCCTTCTCCAAAATTGAACATATAATCAGACACAAAGCAAGCCTCAATGGATACAAGAAAATTGAAGTAACCCCTTCTATCTTATCAGACAACCATGGATTAAAACTGGCCTTCAAAAACAACAGAAATAGCAAAATCCTACACATTCATGGAAACTGAACAACTCTCTATTCAAAGACCATTGGGTTAGAGAACAAATAAAGAAATCGCAGACTTATTAAAAAAGGCACAACAAACCCAAACCTATGGAATTCAATGAAAGCAGTGCTGCAAGGAAAGTTCATAGCACTAAGTGCCTTCAAAAAGAAAATTGTGACAGATTTTATTAGTAACAACAGCAGAACTGGAAGATCTAGAAAAAAAAGAAGCAAACACTCCCAAGTGGAGCAGAGGTCAGGAAATCATCAAAATTAGAAATGAAATCAACAACCTAGAAAGAAAAATAACAATAAAAAGAATCAATGAAACTAAGAGTTGGTTCTTTGAGAAAATAATATATATATATATACACACCCTTAGACAAACTGACAAGAAAGCAAAGGGAAAATAGCCAAATCAGTAAAATCAGAAATGAAAAAGGAGAAATAAAAACAGACATCAAGGAAATCCAGAGAATCTTTGGGTCTTGTTTTAAAATTCTGTACTCTACAAAATTTGAAAACCTAAGCAAAATGGACAATTTTCTAGATAGATACCATCTACCAAACTTAAATCAAGAACAGGTTAATAGATTAAAGAGTCCTGTACACCCTAAGGCAATAGAAATACTCATTAAAAGTGTCCCAACCACAAAAAGCCCAGGGCCAGACAGTTTCATCACAGAATTCTACCAGACCTTCAAAGAAGAGTTAATACAAGTACTCTTCAAAATCTTCCACAAAATAGAAACAGAAGGAATACTGCCAAATTCATTCTATGAAGCCACAGTCACTCTGATAATTAAACCACACAGACCCAACAAAGAAAGAGAACTTCAGACCAATTTCCCTCATGAACATAGATGTAAAATTAATTAACAAAATACTGGCAAACTGAATCCAAGAACATATCAAAAGTATCATACACCATGGTCAAGTTTGAACTCATTGACACAGGTGACAATTTCCTGAACAGAACACCAACAGCTCAGGCTCTAAGACCAACAATCAATAAATGGGGCTTCATGTAACTGAAAAACTTCTGTAAGGCAAAAGACACTGTCACTCGAAAAAAAAAAATGACAGCCTACAGATTGGGAAAAAATCTTGACCAACCCCACATCTGACAAACGGCTAATATCCAAAATTTACAAAGAACTCAAGAAATTAAATGCCAAGAAATCAAATAATCCAATCAAAAAAGATGGGAAACAGCTAAACAAAGAATTCACAAAGGAGGGAATCTCTAATGGCTGAGAGACACTTGAAGAAATGCTCAGCATCCTTAATCATCAGAGAAATACAACTCAAGATTATTCTAAGATTCCATCTCACACCTGTCAGAATGGCTAAGATCTAAAACACAATTGACAGCACATGATGGCGAGGTTGGGGAGAAAAGGGAATAATCCTCCAGTGCTGGTGGGAGTGTAAGCTTGTACAACCACTATGGAAAGCAGTCTGGGGATATCTTAGAAAACTTGAAATAATTCTACCTTAAGACCCAGCCATAACACTTCTGGGTATACAATCAAATGATTCCTCACTAAACCACAAGGACGTTTTCTCATCTATGTTCATAGCAGCCTTATATGTAATAGATAGAAACTGGAAAGGTCCCTCAATGGAGGAATGGATAAAAAAAAAA
>CAJQZJ010000742.1:277674-291484 GCA_907164525.1 Lophiomys imhausi | reverse complement strand
TTGCAGTTGCTATTTCCAAGTGGTACAAACTGATCCCACAACTTATCTTTGACCTCCATAAATCACTCAGACCACCTAAAGCAATCTCTTCGCTCACAGAAATACAGGTTTCTCACTGGCTAGGTGCACTAGGCCTTTGTCTTTCATCTGCCTGCTGACTGGTGCTTTGCTCTTCTAAACACTCCTGTGTACCATGTCAGTTCCCTTCCCAGAGCAGGCCATGCTGTTCCATACATCTAATCCTTTGCTTACGCACTTTCCCTCTGGCTACAGTTCCTCCATTCCCTATAGAAACTCAACATTTCTTTTCAAGACAGTACTTAAATAGCACTCCCCTAAGTAAGTCTTCCTCAATTTTTTTTTTCTGGGAGAAAGTGACTCTTTCTGGGTGCCCTGATTGTCCTATACTTGACAGAGTACACAGTGACCATGTGTAACTGTCAGTCCTCTTATTCAACCTCACCCTGTGAGCTAGCTGGCCCAGGGTCTTATTCAAATTCCCCAGCAGAGGGCCTGGCATGCTGCCAGTACGAATGAAATATTTGTTGAGTGAGTGGAAGAATGTGATTCATTACTGTGGATTCTGGAGGATCACTAATAGAGGGAGGGTGTCCAAGAAAGGTTTTTTTTAAGTGTGGCCCTGGAGCTGGTGGTGGTGGGGGTTGGATGGTGAGCTCTGTTTGGAAGCAGTGGATGGATAATGAGATCTTTGTGATTCTTAGAGATTTTCGGATCCTGGAGATGAGTCCCTAAAACCAGAAGAGTGATGACATCATCTCAGGAATGCAGTAAAGGATCACAAAGAGGCTAGGCTGTGGATACTGGGCAGCCCTGCACCAAGAACAACAGATTTGCCCATACTGGGCCCAGCAGTCATGCTGGACACACAAGTGGAGGACTCCCTGTTCCAAATCATACACTGCTTCTACCACTATGCTGCCTGGGAAGGGGACAAGGAGACATTGTCCCTGGAGGAGATGAAAGCCCTGCTCCTGGATAGCATGCCTAGCTTCATGGGCACCTTGGGCCGCAGGCAGAGATACTACATCACAGAGCTGTTCCGGCACCTGATAAAAACAAGGACAACCAGATCTGCTTTGATGAGTTCCTGAACATGTTGGGCAAGCTGGTGACGGACTATCATCTGCAGTTCCACCGGCAGCTGTGTACAGACTACTGCACCCAGCACAGCTCTACTACAGGGAGGACAGGCAATCTATTACACCTGGAGCCTGTCCCTGAGGGCGTGGCCAGATCATGAACAGCAAGGAGAACTCAGTAGTGTATTTCTTCTTAGGTGTGCACACATGTGTATAAACAATATCACAAATATTTCTGGGAAGTACTCAGGGGATGCTTCTGGGTATCCCTTAATGTTCAGTGAAAGAAGTTGAGTCGAAAGAAAGAAAGAAAGAAAGAAAGAAAGAAAGAAAGAAAGAAAGAAAGAAAGAAAGAAAGAAAAGAAGGAAAGAAAGAAAGAAAAGAAGGAAAGAAAGAAAGATCTCCATCAGGAGATAATTCCTACTGGGCAAAAAAGCTCCTGCTCTCTCAACAGACTATATACAGTTCAGTGATGGACCAGAGCTTAAATGAAGGTAAGTCAATGTCCTGATTCTGCAGGGACAGAATGGGAAAATCCTTCTTATTTCCTGCTGCACAATTTAGTCTGTGAGAAATGCTTGGCCAGAGACTGAAGATGATGCTCCAATGGTATTGAGAGATATTTGGCACTGTCTAGGCAACAAACTAATTTTTTTTTCTTTTCAGAAGCGGCTCTGCTGTACTTGCTACTCATTCAAACATTAACTTTACTCTTTTTTATGTCTTTGATGGGGTTGAAGGCATAATAGACTTAAAATTTCAATTAAACTTGAGTTATTTAGGGTTTACAAGAAAATATAGGATATGATAGAAAATATTTAGGTTCAGAACTTTAGAGACCTGTTTTTTTTCTTCAAGATTTCCTGATACAAATAGGCTAAACATTATGTATATAACCTTTTCTATATGAGTTTAAAAAATTGAGCCTTTTTAATAGACAAAAGGAGGGAATTGATGAGGTGATGGTATGTATTATAAATGTTAATTAATTGGTCCTGTTTTCTGTGTTTTATTTGCATTGTTTCTGATTGGTTGAATAAAATGCTGAGGCCTGAGATTGAGCAAAGACAGTAATAGGTGGGACTAAGGTGCACAGGCTTCAGAGAAAGAGAGCACCTTCGGAAGAAGAAGCTCCAAAGAAGAAGCTAAGAGCAGGAAGGAGGACACATGCCATTGGTTAGAGTAACAATAATTCCATGTGGCCTGGAACATTGGCTTAATGTGGAGAAAAACAATCCAAAGTGATGTATGTATATATGGGATCATATTTGGGTCATAGAATTATGAGCTAGCTTTGATGGGCTAAGATTGCACAATTCAGGCCTAGGCTTGTTAAAATCCATGTGGTGTCTGTGTGCTAATTTATAATGGCAGGTTAAGGATTAGCAGCCACCAAACCAATTAAATATAATATAAATATTAGCAAATAATTTAATTAGCCATTTTTTTTCTATAGATCATTTCATTGATTTTTGAGGGGGAACTCATGATTGGTTCTACTCTAAGTCACTGAGCCATCTAGCATTCAGTTACTGTCCATCCAAGCAGTGTAGGGCATGGAAACCCTCTCATGGCATGGGTCTCAAGTTAAACCAAACATTGGTTGGCCACTTTCACAAGTTCTGCACCACCATTGCCCCAGCACATCTTGAAAGAAGTACAGACTGTGGGTTGAAGATTTTGTGTCTGGATGTGTGTCCAGGTTTCTCTTTCAGTAACATGCAAAGTACCACCCCTCACTAAAGAGACTAGAACATAGGTATGAAGGTTCCATGTTGACAATATCTTGTCCTCTCTACGTTCAATGATGTGTGTGTGGATGTTGTTCTCAGGCAATGGGGTCTTGGTGGTAGTTTTCAGGGAGTGACCCTCTGTCCCAGCATCAGCCTAAGTTATTTGAGGATCTACATGAGACCTCCACACACACCAGACTAACAACTCAACCCAATGCACTGCAGATCAACCCTGGAAGTTTACCTGGTTATAAAAGATGACCAGTTCAGACTCTGTATACTCCACTACTAGCAGTCCTCACAAATATCACCCTTATAGATTCCACTGCATTAGATTTCCACAATGTCCCCATAATGTCCCCCAATTCCAACTGTCTCTCTCCAGTTCTCTCTCTTCTCACTTCCCACCTGATCCCTTCTGCTCCACCCATTAAAATTACTAGCTCACCAGTAAAATCTATTCTAATTCTTTTTATCATGGAGATCTATGTTCTCTCTCAAGAGCTATTGATATTCATATTGTTCTTATTTTATGACTGTATGTATTATATACACTGTGTTTTTCTTATAAAAGATTTTTCCATACGTTTCTTACATTCTAAATAGCATAGCTCTATTCATGTGTTGTTTTTGAAGACTCTATCGCATAAATATTTGCACTGGTATTCTGTTGGAAATGTGTTATCCATTCACTAAAAAGCACTACCCTACAATTGAGCTTCTATGTGCAAGACTGTGCCAAAGTGGTAGAAAAATTCCAAGTATCATCATAATCCTATTAGTATTTATTATCCTTAACAATCAGAAAGCAATGGACTTATTCCTTCCATCAGTGGTAGAGAACCTAGAGCTTTCCAATATTTTCATTTCCAAAACTGTACCAAGAGAACTGAGGCAATAGAAAATGTTAATTCAGGAAGAAAAAATATGCTGTACACTTATTATCTAGAGAGTAAGAGAATTCAATTCACACACACACACACACGCACACGCACACGCACACGCACACGCACACGCACACACACACACACACACACACACACACCCTAATTTCCCTCAATACTAAAAGATTGATTCAATAATAATAGAGAGACGGTCGAGCTCTTTGGATACTTATTTAAAAGGCCACTGTGATCAGTGTTAAGCAAAGCCTGCATCCCCCCCATATCAGATGTCATCCCACAGTATAACTAAACTCATGCTTAGAATTAGAGCTAGCATTTGCATTTGATGTTGATTATATCCTTCTGTTCAGAATAGACAATGAAGGACCACTTTTTGTTAACAACATGCTTCAGAAAAATCATTGACAAATGTTTTATTCTTACATTCCTTTTAGGTGATGAGAAGAAAATGAAAGGGCAAAGTTCCTGTTCATGAATAAACATAACAATGCTTACCAAACTGCCTGAGACTTCTATTTATTTCAATTCTATTGTAATTATATAATGTTTTCTCAAAAGACAGGACAATAGTCTTTTGTTTGTTTCCCATAGAATCATTTTTTATTTTAATTTTGATAGAAACTAAAAAAATATATAAATTATGATTATTAAGTTGAAAAATAATGATTATAATGGATTATCTTTAGGTTATGTTTCTATTCCAACACATGATATTATTCTATGAATGACAAAAATAGGAAGCAGGTTGTAAAGGAAAAAAAGCATACTGATGTTTAAGATAAAAATAATATCCCTGTCCTTTGAAATATCAGACAGTTAAGTGGAATAGTATATGAAGCCTATTATGTTGTTTTCTAAGGATTCTACTCAGAACACATAGAGGCTTTAAACATGGAAATTATTTTTTAAAGGCAAGGTTTTCTTTTGTGTGTCAAGAACTTTCTACAAGACTCTGTTAGGAATTCTTTCTTTATCCATCTTGAAGAGAGAACTGCTCATATACAAACAGTTTTATTCTATGTTACATTTGATTTGTAAATATGAGTATTTATCACAATAGCACATAAGGATATATTTTAGTATAATTATTCTAATATAAACTATATCTATAAATGTATTTTATAAATAATTGATTGCTATAAACTCTTATTTATGTTTAAATTCAAATTTTACTATTTTCTGTCCATTGAGAAATGTAAGTGTGAGTTCCTAAGTCTTACTAGAAATTGAATGTTTATTTTTTCTAAAGAAGATAAGTAATATATTTCCTTTTTATTTCTTAAGTTTTGACTTATGACATATGATATGCCAATATTTTGTGAAATTTCCATGTGCTAATGAGACAAATGTGTTTTCTTTATCTATCAGATAGAATATTCTAGTAATCCAATTAATCAATATGTTTAAATTAACCTGAAGTTTCTTTAGTGTTTTTAAGTTTGCAAGAGCTGCTTAAATATGGAAGTGGCATGTAGAAGTCCTACAATATATTGTTCCATGACAGTGTGACCTTTTATGTCCTTTCATATATGTTTTATGAAATTGGGAATTCCAGAATTTGGCAAAAAAATTATAATTTTTGAGTCTTCTTGATGGATTATTCCCTTTATCAATGTCTAGTGGCATTTTTATTGCTTCTCAATAGTTTTGGGTTGAAGTCAGCCTTACTAAATATTAGAATAGGTATGTCTTCTTATTTGTAGCAGCTGTTAGCTTGCTTAGTAGATTGGTTTCAATCATTTAACCATCAGTTTTTTAGTATGTTTCCTAAGTATTTCTTAGAGCCAACAAAAATTGGTACACATTAGTCTATACCTTTTGGTTGGTCAAAAGTATTTAAGATTACTACTACATATAAAAATAACAACAATAAAGAACGTATCATGAATTTGGGGAAAAGGCATGGGAGGAGTTTGAGTGGAGAGGAGATTGGGAGTGTTATAGGGACTGTTCTCATGTAAAAAGCTCTCAAAAGGAAAGAAAAAGAGAAAGAATATTGAAAAGAAGAAAAAGACATGTAATAAAACAATTTCATGGGAGATGAAATTATGAAATATAATTGGTTCATAATTATGAAATTATGAAATCTAACTGATCAGTTAGCTTGTTAATTTTTCTTTTCCTCTTCCCTGGTTTGTTTTGTAGTTTTTATAGTTTTCTATTCTGAACATGATTGATTCTTTCCAAATTGTTTTGTCCATATGTTTCTTTAATTTAGTCTAGTCTTTCATGTGTTTTCATACTTGAGGCAGTATTTTGTCTTTTTTTAAATATTCCTTTAAGAATTATTATCAGGCACCCAATCATGGAAATTAGAATCTGCACTTACAGCCTTCTAAGGCAAGGGTAAAAGGTAGTTTCCTAGCCAAAGAGTTGGGAACTAAACCCAAATGCATTTTAACAGTGGGGCTACCTTAACAGAAGCTGGTGACTTGCAGCCAGATTTAAGGCCTTGACTGTTCTTACATACTAAAATACTGGCAGCCTTCTAGACAGAGCTTGAGAGTGTAATTAACCATCTAGATTAAAAAAAAGGAGGAATTCCATTAATGCAACCATCCCCAAATAGAGATTTTTTTGATGCTGATCATTTACTTAAAGTAGAATGGGGGTTGCTGTCAGGAACTGACATGTCTCAATATCGACAAATCTTAAGTTAAGAAAACATCTTTGAATACCATATTCTGTAGATCTCTTGAGGTTTTTGAAGACACCCTATCTATCTCTTATATTTACATAAGCAAAAGTTGCTTGTCTCTTAGCAACTTGACTTCTAATTAACTTAGAAAACATCTGCGGTAAACTATTTTAGTACTTAACAAAATGATATGTTTGAATGACTATTAGTTTGCATTTCTTAGTTATCCTAAACAGTGTGTGACAGTTGCTATCAAAAGACCAAAACATCACATTGCATTTTTAAACATTACATAGATACAATACCTTAAAAAGAATTAACTTTAATTTTGTATCAATACACAAAGATCAATACCAATGTAGTCAAATATAATCTTAATTCTGTATCAATATACAAAGATATAAGAGCATATTCAATAATCTATCCCTTTTTCTTATCATTGCTATATTATGTCTATATCCCACTTTTTTTTTCAAGTCTTTTCTCCCATTCATAGGAGAGAAAGGACAGAGAAAAGAAAAAGAGAGAAATTCCTGGGTCTAACCTCCAAAACCTGGTTTAAAAACACATTTTACAACTTGAAACCAATAACAACAAACATCTAAATAACAACAAATACCTGTAACCATCAAATGACAAAGGAGGGGGGGAGGAGGAGAGTCACCCATCCCACCTTCTCAAAATGGGACATTGTTCACTTAAAATTACTTCCTGCTCATTTGGGATGTGGGAAACTTTTTTGGGTCCTCAAATGTTAATGGAAATACTGTTAAACAAGTTAATTGTAACATTTGATGTTCAGTCGTTTTGTGTTCAGCTATTTAAATGTCCTATGAAGTTTGTAGTCAGAGGCTGAACTTCTTAGTGGAAAGCTTGTCACTGGTCAAGAAAAATCCTTATTCATTGAACTAAAAGGGGGAGGTTGGGAGAAAAAGATACACTTTAAATATAAAAAAAAAAAGCACATAGGAGTGTGAGTAGGAAGAGGGTAGGAGGGTGGGACCTGGGACTGGGAGCAGGAGGGGAGAGGGACTATGATTGACATGTAAGTTGAAGAAAATAGTTAAATGTCAAAAAAGGAGAATTCATAATGGATCAATACATTTGGGTTCTATTTGTGTTTGTTTCTCTTAACATACAAATGATTTTTACACTGACAATTATGTTTCTCTGTATTGTTTTTTAGGAAAATCAGGTTAGGATAGGCTTGAAAAAGAAGAGAGCTTATAGATGGAATGCTAAACTACCAACAATAACAATGGGGGAATTCCCCACTAGATAAGGCAAAATTGATGGTAGCTGGAGCTAACATCTCCCTGGCTACTAGGTGCGTTTCAGGGCTATCTGTGACAGGTCCACCTATATAATGCAGTCACTACTAGGGAGTGATGCGCAGAACTTTAATTGCAGCATAGGATGGCACAGCTGGATGAAAGCTTTTGGAATGTTCTTGTTTCTTGGTTATTTGTTTAGATGTCTTTGATTTTCCCTATATAGGGAGGTAGAAAGTATATTTTTGTGGTTTGACAATGCTAAAATATGAGAGATTTTTGAAGATTTTGGAAAGATTTGGAATTGTCACTGAAGTTCAGAGTTGCTCTCTGGGTTACAGAGTTACTATTATTTTAGATTTAGTGAAATATTTGAGCTGGACAGTAATGGCATACACCCTTAATCCCATCACACTGTAGGCAGAGTCAGGCAGATCTTTGAATTCTAGACCAGCCTAGTCTAAACAATGAGGTCAGTGTGGGACTCCGTGCTGATAAGATAAGACTGCTTGCTAAAGACAGTGTAGAATTCAAAATGACATATTTTTCCTTGAAGGTAGTATGTAAGTTTTTGCTTAGTAATAAATATTAATGTCCTTACTGATCTAATAAATAAATACACATAATCTTAAATTTATGCAAAGAAAAAGGGGTCACAAGTCAGTCTCCTTATGTGTGGGGCTCCCATGGGACAACTGGTAGCAAGAGGTATATTGCCACAAAGGAGATATATTACTCAATGGAAGGACCGAGAGTTAGGCTGTGGGAGGTATATGCCACCACAAATCCTACCACCAACAGTTAACAAAAGCCAAAATAAAATAGCCTGTCATGCTACTCTAAACAAATCTCCTCAAGAATGGGGCTCCCATAGTAGAATTGGAACTCAAACTAATAAAAAAATGTTTTAAATAATATTGCTGTCTAATAAAAGTAATTCAATAAATTAAATTCATACCTTGATCCCAGAACTTGGGAGGCAAAGAAAAAACAGTTTCCTTGTGAGTTATAGGTCAATCTAATTAATCTACAGAGCTCTATAGACCAAATCATGACAGCCCAAGCTACACAGAGAAACTCTGTCTCAATAAGGACAGATATATCCATAAAGAAATTAAATCTCCAAGGAAGAGAAAAAGAAAAAAAATATAAATGCATACCTTGGATCCCAAAACATGGGAGACAAAGAAAGACAGATATGTTCCTTGTGAGTTGGAGGCCAACTAATCTACAAAAGTCTGAGCTACACACACACAGACACACACACACACACACACACACACACACACACACACACACACACACACAAAATAAAACCTCTCCTCATCAATAAATATATGTCATCTCTAGAGGAGAATACTTAAACTCCATATGATCTTATGTTGAATTCTCAACAGAAAATTGATTATATATAGCCATATATTTGTAATAACAACTACAGAAAATAAAATTTAAGTCTTCCATCCAAGATGATGGAAATCAGATTGAACTGGAAAGGCTTCCTAAGATCTTGGCAATAAACAAAGGAACAAGCAGGTAACTTATATTTGCTGATTCCACTATATGAGAACAGTTCAGTTTTGCTAAGACATACATATATATATATATATGTATATTAGAAATCCTACTGGCTACATAGAAGCCACATGACTTATTATTACATGCCATCCTTTCATATGGCATGAATGGAGACATACAAATATCCTTCTTTGGTTCAAACAAAGAGCAGAAAATCTTCCTTAATTGGTCTGTGCATCCTGCATGTCCCAGGCATTTTTGTAATTACAGAACTATATGTTACTTGTGAGAAATTATATATTTCAGAACAAAGGGAGAAGACACCAAAGAAGACAAGACAATTAGCCCAAATGATCCAGCCTCACAGACTGCTCCAGGCAGGACTTCAGTAAAGTCCTGAACTTTCCCACCCAAAGTTCAACCTTGGACTATAAACTTCTCAGGACATTCAAATTCTGAGCACATAGAGACTTGACTACAAATGTTATATTAACTTGCTTAATCATTTTTCCATTTTCTTTGGGCACCCAAACAGGTTTTCTATATCCCAATTCAGCAGGAAGCAATTTTAAGACAATGATATCTCATTCTCAAAAGGTAGAGTGAGTGATTTTTTAGTTATTTGATGGGTTATAGATGTTGTCATTTAAGGGATTGGTTACACATTTTTAAATGGTCTTTCTAATTAAGGTATAAGAGGTGAGATATAGGGATTTCTCTCTTTTTCTTTTGTCTATCATTTCTCTCTTATATAAGGGGAGAAGACTTTGAATGAAAAAAGAGGGGAATATGCATATATAATATAGAAGTGATAAGATATAAGGGTAGATTATTGAATCTTTTCTACAACTTAGAGCTATTTCTATTCTCAAAATGAGGTTATCTTTTGATATATTGGTATAGAATTTTGTATACTGATACAAAAATAAGGTAAAACTTTTGTTCATTTTTATAGAATTTTATATTTTGACACATATATATGTACATTTCAAATCTTATATAAGTTATTGTGCCTATAAAACTCATTTAAAAGTACAGGTTTACTTCCAATCCCTTTATGGGTTGCTACGGCAATCTATTTATGAATCTGGATAATACAGATCGATGGCTAGTTATTCAAGCTTCTGATTATGTCAAATGCTAGTCTTAATTTATCACAAAATATGCTTAGCAGGTTAAACAGATAGTAAATGGTTTAAAATATACAGTTTGAACTCATCAGCACAGGTGGCAACTTCCTGAACAGAACTCCAACAGCTCAGGCTCTAAGACCAACAATCAATAAATGGGACCTCATGAAACTGAGAGGTTCTGTAATGAAAAGGACACTGTCATTTGAACAAAACCGCAACCTACAGATTGGGAAAGGATCTTTACCAACCTCACTTCTGACAGAGGGGGAATATCCATAATTTATAAAGAACCAAAGAAATTAAACACAAAGAAACCAAATAATCCAATCAAAAAATGGGAAACAGAGCTAAACAGAGAATTCACAAAGGAGGAATCTCTAATGGCAGTGAGACATTTGAAGAAATGCTCAACATCCTTAATTATGAGAGAAATGCAACTCAAGACACCTATGAGATTCCATCTCACATCTGTCAGAATGGCTAAGATCCAAAACTCAAACAACAGCACATGCTGGCGAGGCTGTGGAGAAAGGGGAACATTCTTCCATTGCTGGTGGGAGTGCAAACTTGTACAACCACTGTGGAAATCAGTCTTGTGATATCTTAGAAAACATGGAATAGCCCTACCTCAAGACCCAGCCATACCACTTCTGGGTATCCATCCAAACTATTCTTCACCAAACCATAAGGAAACCTCCTCATCTATGTTCATAGTAGCCTTATTTGTAATAGCTAGAAACTGGCAACAACACAGATGTCTCTCAACTGACCAATGGATAAAAAATTCATGGTACATTTACACAATGGAATACTACTCAGCTATCAAAAACAAGGAAACCATGCAATTCATAGTCAAATGGATGGAACTAAAAAAGCTCGTCCTGAGTGCATTAACCCAGACTCAGAAAGATGCACTTGGTATCTACTCACTTATAATTGGATTTTAGCACTATAGTCCAGGATTACTATCCTACAACCAACACACCAAAAGGATCAGGAACATAGACTTTGTTACACATTAATGGGACAATTTGCCTTAGGGGTGCTACCATGTAGGCCCCCAGTGCAAGAGTAGCTCTCATATGACTGTTGAACTGAGAGGAGCTGATATGTAGGGTCACTCCACATGGGGTAGTGGGATGAGTTGGAGAGGGAGGAGAGGGTGGGAGGGTGGAACTGCAAGTGGTGGAGAGGGGGTACTATCATGGAGATGTAACTTGAAGCAATAAATAAACATATATGTTGGTCTATTTAGACAAAATGTACATAGAGGGAGAAATAGAGATGATTAATAGACAGATAGATAGATAGATAGATAGATAGATAGATAGATAGATAGATGGAAAGATAGATAGATAGATGATAGATAGATAGATAGATAGATAGATAGATAGATAGATAGATAGATGGAAAGATAGATGATAAATTTTTAAGTGAAGAAATATATGTCAAAACCCTCAGAGACATACAAAAATGTCATTTGAAGATGTTTTTATTATTTTAAGAATTCTTTGACTTGAGAGAGTCAGTTCCTGACTGCTCCCATTTGACTTGGAATGAGACAATGAGCATAAAAAAATCTCCATCAGGAGATAATTCCTACTGGCAGAAATGCCCCTGCTCTCTCAGCAGATTACATAAAGTCTAAAGATGAATCGGAACTTAAATGAAAGTAAGTTGTTGGCCTGACTCTGCAGAGACAGAATGGGAAAATTCTTATTTCCTGCCGTACAATTTAGTATGTGAGATATGCTTTGGCCAGAAGGCTGAAAATGGTGCTCCTAACAGTATAGAGTGACATTTGGGACTCTTGAGAGAGCAAACTGCCATTTTCCCATTCTGGAAGCTGTGCTCCTGTACTTCCTACTCACTCAAATATAACTTTATCTCTTCTTTTGACTTTGATAGGCTTGGAGACATAATAGATATAAAATTTCAATTGAAGTTGAGTTGTTTAGGATTTAAAAGGATATTTTCAAATCTAAATCAAATCTTTAGGTTTATAAATATAGGATACGATAGAAAATATTCAGTTTCAGAATTTTAGACATACTGAGACAGATAGATGATTTTTGTCCTTCTTCAAGGTTGCCTGCTACAAATAGGCTAAACATTATGTGTGTAACTTTTATATATTTTTTATTATTTCATATTTGTCCTTACTGTTTTTACTATGTGAGTATTAAAAATTAGCCTTTTATTATATAAAAGAGGGAATTGATGGGGTGATGTTATGCATTCTAAATGTTAATTAATCTGTTCCCAGAGGTGTGCTTGCTGTATTTCAAGTAATGCTCTGTTACCTTATTTTCTAATCATTGTCTCTGATTGGCTTTTATAAAATTCCAAGGCCTGCATTGAGAAGAGAGAAAGGTAGGTGGGGCAATGATTTACTTGCTTCTGCAGCAGACAGAGAGAATCTTGAGTAGAAGAGAAGAAGCCAAGGGAGGAGGAAGAAGACATACGATGAGGTAAATGGAAGAAGATATCTCCATGTGACCTGGAAAATCGACATGGTATGGAGAATAACAGACCAAGAGGACATATGTATATATTGGGGTTTTATGTGGGGAATAGAATGAGCTAGCTTAGATCGGCTAAGATTGCTCAATTCAGGCTTAGACTTGTTAAAGTCCATAAGGTATCTCTGTGTGCTCATTTATAATGGCAGATTAATAATTAACACTGCAGAACAATTAAATATATTATAAACACTGCTAAATAATTCAATCCGTCATTTATACGAATGACTGAGAGGTTAAAGGTTTATTTGAGATTATAAATCCAGGATACAATTCATAAATATGGGTAGTAGGGCCTTAAGACAGCTAGTCACATTTACAATTAAGAGAAAAAAGTAATGTATGAATAAATTGACATTTACTGCATGCTCAATTTCTCCTGCTTTATACAGTCCAGGATTCCAACTCACCTACATTCAGGATCAGTCTTCCTTCATCAATTAATACAATCTAGACCATCCCACATAGGCATATTTACAGGACACCCTGATCTAGGAAATTCCTCATTCCTCTTCCCACGTCATTTCAGGTTTTGTACGGCTGACAATTAAAATTAACCATCACTGAGTAAACTCTTTTTTACACACACACACACACACACACACACACACACACACACACACACACACACACACACACAGAATTGTATTTTTCTTCCTAGCTTTATTGGATTCCACCATATCTTTCTCTAATTAAATAACATTATGTGTGTTTATCCATCATAGTATATATTTATAGAGCTAGTGAGGACAAGCTTGGCTCATGGATAATGTACTCAATACAACCTAAGATCACCTATATTAAAATGATTATCCATAAAAAGTTCTACATTAAATGATTTCAAAATTAGAGACTAAAAATTTTTTCTAACACCACTTAATTCATGAATTAATATTGTACTTTGCATAAGTACCTCTTAGGTTTGGATTAATTTAATATGCCATATCTCTATTTCAAAAAAGTAAAAGACTTCTCAATTATATAACCTT
>CAJQZJ010000742.1:203100-252674 GCA_907164525.1 Lophiomys imhausi | reverse complement strand
TCGACTTCCCTGCTACCAAGTTTTGTCCTTTTTGGACAGCAGTCTGTGTGCAGTTGGTGCAAGGGGTTTTTTCATGTCAAGAGAAAGGCTTGCCACTAATTCAGCCATCTTACAGTGGAGGTTCTTCAATTCTTATCTTCTACTTGGAGTAGAATAGGGGGTGCTGTCAGGCGCTGATATGTCTCGATATCAAAAAAAAATCTTGATTTAAGATAACATCTTTGAATGCCATATTCTGCAGATCTCTAGGGGTTTTTGAAGATGCCCTATCCATCTCTTGTATTTAGATAAGCAAATGTTGCTTGTCTCTTAGCAACTTGATTACTGGGTAGTTTAGAGAATATCTGTGATACAACACCACACTAGCCAAAAAAGTAAAAGCATTGTATGACTAGGAGTTTGTTTTGACTATCCTAGACCATTTTAGACGGTTGGTATCAAGAGGTCAGAGCTTCACATTTTATTTTTAAGTATCTCTAGGTATGATACCATTGGGAAGCGTTACCTTTAAATTTGTATCAATATACAAAGATCTATTCAATTGTGGTTAAATATACTCTTAATTATGTATCAATATACCAAGATCAATGCCTATGTAGCCCAATATAATCTTAATATTACGTCCATATGCAAGGGTCAATACCATTGTGGCCAACTATAATCTTAATTTTGTATCAATATACAAAGATCAATACCGATGTAATCCAATACAATCTTATTTTTGCACAATAAACAATGGTCAATACCACTTTAGCCAAATAAACTACTAATTTTGTATCAATATACAAAGGTATAAAGGCATGTTCAATAATCTGCCCCTTCTTCTTGGACCTTCCTGTGCTATGTCTATATCTCATTTTTCTCAAGCCCATGCACTCCTACATAGGAGAGGAAGAAGGATACAGAAAAGGAAAAGTAGGAATTCCCTGGGGCTAACCTCCAAAACTCATTAAGACAGGACCATTATGTGGTGAATTACATTGATAGACTTTCGTATATTGAACCATCCCTGCATTCCAGGGATGAAGCCTACTTGATCATGGTGTATGATACTTTTGATGTGTACTTGAATTCGGTTTGCTAGTATTTTATTAAGTATTTTTGCATCTATGTTTATGAGGGAGATTGCTCTGAAGTTCTCTTTCTTTGTTGGGTCTTTGTGTGGTTTAGGAATCAGAATGACAGTGGTCTCATAGAATGAGTTTGGCAGTGATCTTTCTGTTTCTATGTGGTGGAAGAGTTTGAAAAGTAATGGTGTTAGTTCCTCTTTGAAGGTCCGGTAGAATTCCGTGCTAAAGCCATCTGGCCCTGGGCTTTTTTTGTTTGGGAGATTATTAATGACTGTTTCTATTTCCTTAGGTGTTATTGGGCTGTTTAAGCTGTTAATCTGATTTTGATTTAGTTTTGGTAGGTGGAATTTATCGAGGAAATTGTCCATTTCGCTTAGGTTTTCAAATTTAGTGGAATATAGATTTTTAAAGTAATGCCCGAATATTTTCTGGATCTCCTCAATGTCTGTTGTTATTTCTCCCTTTTCATTTCTAATTTTGTTGATTTGTGTTCTTTCCCTTTGCCTTTTAGTTAATTTGGCTAGGGGTCTGTCTATTTTGTTGATTTTCTCAAAGAACCAACTCTTGGTTTCATTGATTCTTTGTATAGTTCTTTTTGATTCTAAGTTGTTGATTTCACCTCTACGCTTGATGATTTCCTGTCTTCTGCTCTTCTTGGGAGTGTTTGTTTCTTTTTTTTCCAATTCACCCAGCTTAGCTGTTAGTTCACTAATATGAGCTGTCACAATTTTCTTTTTGAAAGCACTTAGTGCTATGAACTTTCCTCGTAGCACAGCTTTCAATGTATCCCATAGGTTTGGGTATGTTGTGTCTTCATTGTCGTTGGATTTTAAGAAGTCTTTGATTTCCTTCTTTATTTCTTCCCTGACCCAGTGGTCATCCAGTAAGGAGCTGTTCAATTTCCATGTGTGTGTAGGCTTTCTGTTGATTCTTTTGCTGTTGAAGACCAGCTTTATTCCGTGGTGGTCTGATAAGATACAAGGTGTTATTTCAATTTTCTTGTATCTATTGAGACAATCCTTGTGACCAATTATGTGGTCGATTTTGGAGAAGGTTCCGTGGGGTGCTGAGAAAAAGGTGTATTCCTTTGTGTTTGGGTGAAACGTTCTGTAGATATCTTTTAGGTCCATTTGTTTCATGATCTCTGTTAGACTCAATATTTCTCTGTTTGTCTTCTGTCTTGATGATCTGTCCTTTGTTGTGAGTGGGGTGTTGAAGTCTCCCACTACTAATGTGTTGTGATCGACGTGCGCTTTAAGTTTTAGAAGTGTTTCTTTTACGAAAGTAGGTGCCTTTGTATTTGGGGCATAGATGTTCAGTATTGAAATTTCCTCTTGATGAATATTCCCTTTAATGAGTATATAGTGCCCTTCTTTGTCTTTCTTCATTAACTTCAGTTGGAAGTCTGTTTTGTTTGATATTAGGATGGCTACTCCAGCTTGCTTCCTGGGTCCATTTGCTTGGAAAACCTTTTCCCAGCCCTTTACTCTGAGGCAGTGTCTATCTTTCGTAGTTAGATGTGTCTCTTGTATACAGCATAAGGAAGGGTCTTGCTTGCGGATCCACTCTGTAAACCAATGTCTTTTTATTGGGGAGTTGAGTTCATTGATGTTGATGGATATTAGTGACCTGGGGTTGTTATTTCCCATTAGTTTGGTATAGGTGGTGGTCCTGTGCCTCTTTTGGTTTAGTTGCTGAGGGGTATTCTATTCCCTTTGTTTTCTTGGGTGGAGTTTTCTTCTCTGGGTTGGGATTTTCCTTCTAGGATTTTCTGTAGGGCTGGGTTTGTGGGTAGATATTGTTTAAATTTGATTTTGTCATGGAATATCTTGTTTTCTCCATCTATGTTGATAGAGAATTTTGCTGGGTATAGTAGTCTGGCTGGGCACCTATGATCTCTCAGGACTTGTAGTATATCTGACCAGTCCCTTCTAGCTTTTAACGTTTCTGGGGAGAAGTCAGGTGTAATTCTGATGGGTCTGCCATTGTATGTGACTTGACCTTTTTCTCTTACAGCTTTTAATATTCTTTCTTTGTTCTGTACATTAGGAGTTTCAATTATTATGTGGCGAGAGGAGTTTCTTTTCTGGTCTAATCTGTTTGGTGTTCTGTAAGCCTCTTGGATTTTTATTGGCATCTCTTTTTTCATGTTTGGGAAGTTTTCCTCTATGATTTTGTTGAAGATATTTCCTTGACCTTGGAGTCGGGAGTCCTCTCTTTCCTCTATACCTGTAATTCTTAGGTTCCGTCTTTTCATTGAGTCCTTGATTTCTTGGATGTTGTGGGTGAGAGATTTTTTAGCCTTCTCATTTTCTTTGGATGTTGTACTGATTTCTTCCACTGAATCTTCCATGCCTGAGATCCTGTCTTCCATCTCTTGCATCCTATTGTTGATACTCACATCCGTAGTTCCTGTTCTCTTCCCTTGGTTCTCCACTTCCTCTTTTAACTCTGACTGTGTTTTCTTTATTGTTTCTATTTCTATTTTCATGTCTTGTATGGTTTTGTTCGTTTTGTACATTTCCTTCTCCAGCTTGCTTGTTTTTGTATGAAAATCTTTCATGGCTTTTTCCTTTGCCTGTTCAAGCTCTGTCACCTTGGCTTGGAGCTCTTTAATGGTGTTGTTCCTTGTTTTGATTTGTAGAATTGTGGCTTCTTTGAATTCCTTCATAGATTTAAGTTCTTCTTGCAGGGACTCTATCACTTTCCATAATGCAGAATTGTCAATGTTTTCATGTGTTTCTGTTGGTGTGTGGTCATCCGAATTGGATGAGCTAGGATGATTCTGCTTTGTTGGAGTCATAATTCCTTGATTTCTATTTTTTTTTTGACCTTTCGCCATTGGATGCATTTAGCTGTCTGTTTTCTGTGCTTGGAACCACAGTGGATGATTTGGTGCAGGGGACGAGTTACTTGGCTATCTGTCCTTGCTTACAGGGGGATTTCAAGGTCACTGCGAGCTGGTGCAGCCTATTCCCAGGTTGTGAGTAATGGACCAGGATTGTTTCACTGCTCCCAATTCAGACTTCCCTATGTTGCACTCTGAGTTATCAGCCTGTAATGGTTCTGATGGTATGGGCCTGTTTGCCCAGGCATAGATTCTGTGGGCTTTGTTTGTCGTCACGGAGGCTGACAGGGTCTGGCTCCACACCTAATATGTCTGGATTTTCCAGGATACAGCTATGGACCCGATTTCTGGTTTCTCTCTAGGCTTCTCACCACAGGGCTGGACTCTGTGCCTGATTCCCTTCCTGTCTGCACCGCCACGGGTCCCGTGGGTACCCCAAGCCCCGGATCCTCCAGCTGCCTGAGTGGACCTCTCGTCCCAGCAGCTCAGCCTTGGGTGCATGGATCCCTGGCCCCGCCCACACCTGTCTCTCTCCCCAGATGACCTGCCGTGCGTTCGCAGGGATTTGGCCCTGCCAGCCGTGCTCTCTCCCCAGCTGCACTACTGTGAGTGCGCGGGATTCGGCCCCTCCCGCCCGCCTTTGTGTTCCCAGCTTCCCGCACTCTCTCGGAACCTCCCGCCCTCCGCTTCACGAGCGGCTGCGGACCACCCGCTGAGCCCCCTGTTTATTCCTTGCTATGCCTTCCACTATCTCACAAAGTTTTTTAAGTGTGTATAAGTTCAACCTGATGTGTGGGGAGCCCAATAGGCCAGCGATCTATGGCCAAGTGGACCCTGATTCTGCCTGCTGTAAGTTGGGATCGATCTTACCAGGCGCCTCTCCAAATGGGAGTTCCCGAATCCCGGGTTTAGTGGCTTCTGTGTCTGTGAGAGATGGGGAGAGCCTTGCCCTGGGACTTTTAACAGTCCCTTGGGAGCTGTGAGTGTTCCCGGGGGGGGGGGGGGGGTCTAGCCCCTCTGGTTTTTGCACAGTGCCCAATAACTCTGTGTTTTTTATGGCTCTTTTTCCCCCCGCGTTCAAAATGCGTCAGTGTAGGTCGCCGCCATCATGGCCCCCAGGATGAGCTCTTCTAGTTCCATCCATTTGGCTGCAAATTGCATAATTTCCTTGTTTCTGGTAGCTGAGTAGTATTCCATTGTGTAGATGTACCATCGTTTTTTAATCCATTCTTCCATTGAGGGACATCTGGGTTGTTTCTAGTTTCTAGCTATTACAAATAAGGCTGCTATGAACATAGATGAGGCAACTTCCTTGTGATTCCGTGAGGAGTCATTTGGGTGTATACCCAGAAGTGCTATGGCTGGGCCCCGAGGCAGAGCTATTCCAAGTTTTCTAAGATATCGCCAGACTAACCTCCATAGTGGTTGCACAGGCCTGCACTCCCACCAGCAATGGAGGAGGGATCCCCTTTCTCCACACCCTCGCCAGCATGTGCTGTCATTTGAGCTTTTGATCTTAGCCATAGTGTCAGGTGTGAGATGGAATCTTAGAGTTGTCTTGAGTTGCATTTCTCTGATGATTAAGGATGCTGAGCATTTCTTCAAGTATCTCTAGGCTTTAGGGATTCCTCCTTTGTGAATTCTCTGTTTAGCTCTTTTCCCCATTTTTAATTGGAGTATTTGGAGAATAGCCACAAAAAATATAAAATACCTGGGGTTAACTCTAACCAAGCAAGTAAAGGACCTGTACAACAAGAACTTCAAGCCCTTGAAGAAAGAAATTGAAGAGGCCATCAGAAGATGAAAAGATGTCCCATGCTCATGAATAGGTAGGATCAACATAATAAAAATGGCCATCATACCAAAAGCAATATACAGATTCCATGCAATTCTGTAACCGAACTTTTAAATTATTATTTAACACTTATTTATTACTAAATTCACTTATAACAAACACCAACAATTTCTTAACTATTAATCCTATAAATTCCTACAACCCCTTTAACCTATCCACTGAACCTATTGATAATCATAACAACTACTTTCATACCCTTTTAGAATGATACAGTCTCTGGGGCAGGTCCTCAGTCGTCAGGAAACCAGTCTCGGGGGTAGACTCTTTAACGCACTTAGCAGTCCTTTTTCTGGAATAGCTCAGACGCAGGTTCGTCAGGGTAAATTGGCTATCGAAGTCTCACTTTAAATAAGGCTTGAGGCTTTCTTCTCTCTGGGAGACCTCAGCGTCTGTAGGCCACCTTACTTCCTTCGTATCAGCAACTCTGCCGTTCTGCCTCAGTCTTTAAAGCTGGCCACAGTTCCGTTCAGGCCACTGTTCGGACAGGTCAAACCCCTCTAGGCAAAAGCTGAGCCACAGGGTTTAGTCCTTGGCCTTTTGCTGTCTTGCCGAGGCTTTCTCTGCTCACCAGCTTCCTTCTGCCTCAGGGAGATCTGGCCATTGGTCTACCAGAACTTTCTCCAGCAGGACTCTCGGAGCTCTCTCATATCGGGGGCCCTTAGCACGCACCTCTCTGGGCTCATCCACTTGTCCTTAAATAGGATCACTCCTTGTTCCACCTGCTTTAGCTTAATTTGGGCTCTGCCCACTTAGCAGTTGAAAGCAATGCCAGGTCATAAAGTCTTTCCTTGTTTCACCTGGCTTCAACCTTGTTTTTCAGTCCAAAGAGACTCCCCTCATTTCACCTGACTTCATCCATAAGCTGATAAGCTAATTGCTCACAGCAGTTGATCTTCATGCCCCGAATTAAGAGACTGTATCAGAAACTTAGGTATTCACTAAATCTAACTTATATTAACCTATCAGCCCCTACACAATTCCTATGAAAATACCAACACAATTCTTTATAGACCTGGAAAAAGCTATTCTCAATTTCATATAGAACAACAAAAACCCAGAATAGCTAAATCAATCCTGTACAATAAAAAAACATCTGGAGGTATCACCATCCCAGATTTCAAGCTGTACTACAGAGCAATAGTAATAAACACAGCATGGTACTGGTATAGAAACAGACCAGTGGATCAAAGGAATGGAATTGAAGACCCAGAAATAGACCCACCCACCTATGGTTACTTAATTTTTGACAAAGAAGCCAAAACCACACAATGGAGAAAGGGCAGCATCTTCAGCAAATGGTGCTGGTCCAACTGGATGTCCACAAGAATGAAATTAGACCCATACTTATCACCTTGTACAAAACTTAAGTTCAAGTGGATCAAAGACCTTAACATAAGGCTGGACACACTAAATCTACTAGAAGAGAAAGTGGGGAAAACCCTCGAACTCATTGGCACAGGTGACAACTTCCTGAAGAAAACACCAACAGGTCAGGACCTAAGACCAACAATCAATAAATGGGACCTCATGAAACTGAAAAGCTTCTGTAAGCCAAAAGACACTGTCATTTGAACAAAATGGCAGCCTACAGATTGGGAAAAAATCTTCACCAACCTCATATTTGACAAAGGGCTAATATCCAAAATTTACAAAGAATTCCTTTTTATTTTTAATCATACTGACCTTTTGCTTATACTCTATGGTTTCAGGTTTTGTGTTTTTATAGGTTTTGGTTTTGTGTGTGTGTGTAGGGGTCTGAGTTTTTTGTATTTTTTTTACTGTTTTCTTTAATGTTGGCATATAATCATACTTATATTATGATTGTTTTCAGTCTAAAAGTTCCTCATAATATTTTAAAATTTTGAGAATTATCTATCCATGTGAGATCTCTATCCATTACACAACATTTATATGGGATATGAGATTTCACACATCACGAAACTTAAAGAGAGTTTAAAAGTTTTCTTGATCTGGCATCCAAATCCTATATTTGTATATGTTGATAATTCTTTAGGTCTTGTCAATACACATGTCTATATCTTTTACATATTTTTTCTTCCTTTTGTTGATTGTTTACTTTGCTGCTTAATATTTTCTTTAGTTTCTCCCTCCCTGCAGGATTCAGAATTTTCTGGGTGGTGCCTAACCATGAGGATTACATTCTCTTTATTCAAGTTTGAATCAGGATTTCCTCTAAGTATTTTATCTCATTAAGCATAAGACTTTTCTCCTATATTACATTTCCTGGTTGTCCTTTTCTCCTCAAACTGTACATTTTTTTTTCCTTTTGACCAACTTGTTCCTTTTCATTGTAGATCTGTGTAAGAGTGATCACCAATAACCATGTGACACATTCAATGCTAGGCTGTCTTTAAAACACCTCTACCAAGAACATTAATGCAAAACACTACAATTAACCTTAGTCATATATTTTAGGATGAGAACATAAGAAAGTCACATTTTTTTTTCCAAAATAACACAATAATAGTCTATATTCCAGCTGGTAATATGATCCACCACTGAAACATCTTGAACTGGGTCTGCATAGTTCACATCAGCTTCAGCACTACTATCTTCCTTGTTCCTACTAGGATGGCCCATTAGGCCTTATTATTGTATTAAAGTGCTTTAGTTTCTAATCTAAAATCCCAGTGTCTTCATTATTCCTCCAAAGTGTATGGTCAGGCCTGTTATGTCAATGCTCTAATTCCTGGTACTAAATTCTTATTTAGTCATTGTTCTGTTGTTGTGAAGAGACAACATGACCTAGGGGACTCTTATCACAGAAAGCATTTAATTAGTGACTTGTTTTCAGTTTTAGAGGGTTAGTCCATGGACATAAGGGCAGAAAACAGACAGGCATGGCCATGAGCTGTAGCTTAGTTTTACAACCTAATCTGCAGGGAGCAAGCAGAGAGAGATTTTGAGACTGGCATGAACTTTTGCAACCTCAAATCAAACCCCAGTGGCACACTACTTCCAAGGCCACATCTCCTAATTCCTCCATAAAGTTCCACTAATTGGGGACTAAGTATTCAAATATATGAGACTGTTGCAGCCATTCTCATGCAAACCAAAAGAACTTCTCAGAGTTTCTGAAAATATTAACTGTGATAGATTAAAAATTTTAAATATTATGACATCGATAAATGCCTTTTGCATTTCACATACATATTATTTATTTTTTATAAATAAGTTTAGTTATTTGTTGCTTCAGGTTATATCTCCATCATATTGTCCTCTTTACTGCCTTCCCAGCCAACCCCCCAACCTTCTACCCCCTAACCCTTCCATCCTACTCCTCTGAAGTGGAGTGTCCTTACATAACAGTCCCTTGCCCAGTTCAGAAGTCATATGAGGGCCAAGAGCCTCCTCGTACACTGGGGGCCTACAAGGCAGTACCACCAGTGAAAAGTGTCTCATTGCCAGGGAGAGAAAACTAAAAAACAAACAAACAAACAAAAAAGTCTATGTCCATGTTCCCTTTGGTGCATTGGTGGTAGTATAGATATCCTGTAGTATATAGCTAAAATCCTACTCTAAGTGAATAGATGCCATCTGCATCATTCTGAGTCTGGGTTAGCTCACTCAGGATGAGCTGCTCTAGTTCCATCCATTTGGAGGCAAGTTGCATAATTTCATTGTTTCTGATAGCTGAGTAGTATTCCATTGTGTACATGTACCACAGTTTTTAAATCCATTCTTCGGTTGAGGGACAATTGGGTTGTTTCCAGTTTCTAGCTATTACAAATAAGGCTGCTATGAACATAGATGAGGAAACTTACTTGTTATTCGGTGAGGAGTCATTTGGATGTATACCCAGAAGTGCTATGGCTGGGTCCTGAGGCAAAGCTATTCCAAGTTGTCTAAGATATCACCAGACTGACCTCCATAGTGGTTGCACAAGCCTGCACTCCCACCAGCAATGGAGGAGGGATCCCCTTTCTCCACATCCTCGCTAGCATGTGCTGTCATTTGAGCTTTTGATCTTAGCCATTCTGACAGGTGTGAAATGGAATCTTAGAGTCATCTTGAGTTGCATTTCTCTGATGATGATTAAGGATGTTGAACATTTCTTCAAGTGTCTCTCAGCCATTAGGCATTCCTCCGTTGTGAATTCTCTATTTAGCTCCGCCCCCCCTTTTTTGATTCTATTATTTGGTTTCTTGGCATTTAATTTCTTGAGTTCTTTGTAGATTTTGGATATTAGCCCTCTGTCAGATGTGGGGTTGCTGAAGATTTTCTCCCAGCGTGTAGGGTGCCGTTTTGTTTGAATGACAGTGTCTTTTGCCTTACAGAACCTTTTCAGTTTCATGAGGTCTCATTTATTGATTGTTGGTCTCAGGTCCTGAGCTGTTGGTGTTCTGTTCAGGAAGTTGTCACCTGTGCCAATGAGTTCAAGATTTTTTTCCACTTTTTCTTCTAGTAGATTTAATGTGACCGGCCTTATGTTAAGGTTTTTGATCCACTTGGACTTAAGTTTTGTACAAGGTGATAAGTATGGGTCTAACTTCATTCTTTTACAAGTGGATATCCAGTTGGACCAGCACCATTTGTTGAAGATGCTGTCCTTTTTCCATTGTGCGGTTTTGATTCTTTGTCAAAAATTAGGTGGCCATAGGTGTGTGGGTCTATTTCTGGGTCTTCAATTCGATTCCATTGATCTGCTGCTCTGTTTCTATACAAATACCATGCTGTTTTTACTACTATTGCTCTGTAGTACAGTTTGAAATCTGGGATGGTGATACCTCTAGATGCAAAAATACTTAATAAAATACTAGCAAACCGAATTCAAGAACACATCAAAAATATCATACACCATGATCAAGTAGGCTTCATCCCAGGAATGCAGGGATGGTTCAACATACGAAAATCTATCAACGTAGTTCACCATATAAACAAGATTAAAGAAATAACCACATGATAATCTTGCTAGATGCAGAAAAAGCATTTGACAAAATCCAATACCCCTTGCTGCTAAAAGTTCTGGAGAGAACGGGCATAAAATGACCGTACCTAGAAATAATAAAGGCAATATACAGCAAACCAGTGGCCAATATCAAATTAAATGGAGGGAAACTTGAAGCATTTCCTGTATACTCAGGGACAAAATAAGGATGCCCACTTTCACCATATCTCTTCAATATATACATATTATTTTATTTTTATATGTTTAGATTCATGTTTTATGATACACATGTGGAAATCAGACAACAATATGTGGGAATTAATTCTCATTGCTCATGGGAAACATTTTTCCACATAAATATTATATTAATGTGGATGTACTGAAATAGTATTCTATTTTCTGTTGGATATAAATGTAAACATTTATGAAAAACCAAATATGTTCATAAAACCAAACTATGGATATACAATCAAATTATCTGTACATACTGTAATTTGAAAACTTGTAAAGAATGAGCTATGGAGAACTTGAGATTACTGAATCATAGATTTTATCTAAATTCTTTGTTAAGTAAATTTGAGATAAAGAACCAATTTGTTCCTCAAATTTCTCTTGGAGCACAGGGTATATGATAGGGAAATTGACTCAGGATATGGTATTTGACTACAGTTACTGAGAATTATTAATGGATTAGTGTTTGGTAAACAAGAAATATTCTTTAAAATGATAAACAAATGTTGACGAGAGATTAAAAGAGATATACAAGAAAATTATTTGCAAATACAAAGAAGCATTTACATAAAATGACATGAAACAGAGGTGGCACTGAAGGAGGAAGGAAATTATCAAGTAAGGGTGACTTTGGTCTAAAAATATGACATACTTGAGAGAAATTTACTTTTTGGAACCAAACACTATGTACAATGATATGCACCAATGAAAATAGAAGAGAGAAGAAAATAAAAATCTTGGAGAAATTGAAGATAAGACAAATGGATTTTAATGGTAAAGATGAAGGTAATTTTTTTATCAGAATATGGAATACTCTCTTAATAAAACTGAAAAATTCTAAGATAATTATAGGTAGTATGTGAATAATCAGAAGTCATTGTGAGAGTGACTATTTTAGTGAAATATTAAATGAAAGAATTAAGGCAAGACATTAGAGACCTAACACACAGCTGTGAAACAGAAATTTAGTTATCAATTATATTTACTAATAAGTATAAACTGTAATATTAGGCAAGCAGGGCAGTTGGCAGCCAGGCAGAAAACTAGCAGGTCTAACTCAACTTAGATGCCTGTACACCTGGTGGGGTGGCCTGGCAAGGTGGCCTGGTGGGGCAGCTGGCAGGACAGTTCCCCAGATATTTATTAATAACAGTAAACTCTTATCTTAGGCCAGTGGAACAGCTGGTGGCAGCCTGGCAGGGTAGTTGCCGGGGCTTGCCAGTAGTCCTGTGGCCAGAAGACTGTAGGCCTGTCTTAGCTCGGGGCCTGTAGGCCATTCAACCTTAAACCCTCAGTGGCCTTTTCCCCAATAATTAAGTACACCAAGACCTTCTAATATTTCAATGCATAGGCCTTAGCTGGGCAGACTATCAACTAGCTCACCAAAATTAAACACAGACCAACTCATCTCAACCAGCCATGTGACTTGCTGTCCCTTCCAGAGCTCTCAGACAAGTCTGTCAGTTTCCATGTCTCCTGGCAGAAAGGGAGCTTCCTCTGTGTAAATACTGGGTTCTTTTCTTGGTCCCAGGAAGTCCCACTTTCCTATACTCTTTCTGCCCAGCTCATTTGACAATGAGAAACTTTTATTAATTAATCAGAAATTCTCTCAGAAAGGGTGTTAACCCAGATCTCTGAGCATGGAAATAAGCCTCTGAGAATCAATGTATTAGACCTTCCTCTAACACAGCTGCTTACTTCTACAGCTTCTAAGAATTTATTTCGAACATAATATGCTATTTAAATTTGTTTTTAGATGGGTTTCGTAGTACATAAAAATTTTTCTTTTATCTGTAATATCATTACAATTGTGATAAAAGGGCCAAGGACCATACTAGAATTAGTTGTACAAATAGATGATGACCCTGTGTCCAATTGGCTCATAACACAGCTAGAAAAGATAAGTGATAACTCTTTTCTGAAGTCATTTTATCTAAAAAATGTGCTGTGCCTACTGTTTATCTATTTAATAATTTTAAACAGCATTCTTTGATCTTACCTTGACTCCTGAGTTGACAGCCTGAATTTATTTCTCACAATAGAAACACTTTTTATAATCTCAGAATGACTCTTCTTCATCACATGTCATGCAGATGTGAATTTCTGGCTTCTTACCTTTAAATTGCTTGATATAAAAGTCATTATTTATCAGTATGACATGGCCCTAACATATTTAAAACGTTCCCTTTAATTCTGAATTTTCCATTTTGAAAACAATGTTATAAGCAATAATCCTCCCATCACCTCTCCAAAAAGTATGAGGTCAATTTAACTGAATAATGGATTAAATTAGCAGCCACTCTAATGTTTTAGAAAGAAAAAACCGAAAAATCTCCAGTCTAGTAAAGTACACTAGAGCTGGTTCAGCTCCAAGGTGACAGAATGATTTCTTCTTTAACCCGGATTGAAAGATAACGCTTTGTATGTTGTCAGAAGGCCAAATTTGCTTCAGGAGAAGTACTACCTAGCCCCCCCATCCCCCCCCAGAAAAAAAAAAGAGGGCAATTGTCCTAGGGTTGGGATTGGGGCAGGGCTCTGTTCTTATCGTTTCAGGAGAATCGAAGCGTCCATTAGGGGAGCCCGGGGACGGCTGGACAGCGGAATCCTCAGCAGAGAGCAGAATCAGGCCCCAAGGAGGACGAGTGACCCAGTTGATTCTGCCTGGCAGACTTCCTCAATAGCTGTCTCCATCGGGGGCCTGCAACCACCACAGCAATCCAATGTCACTGGGACCGCTCAGCTCTACACAATGCCCCGGCGGGAACCTCAGTGAAGCCTACAAGATCAGCTTCTGCCTACAAACCCCTTAGGTCATCTAAACAGCTGAGAACAGAAGGACTGAACATAAAAGGAGTGTACTAACATTTTTAATCATTTTTCCCATTTGGGTTTGGGCCCCAAACAGGTCTACTACGACCCAAATCAGCAGGAAGTCACTTTAAGAGAGCGACGTCCCATGCCCAGAGGGTGGGGAGGGTGTTTCTCCGCCCTTCTTTTTGGTTATTTGAAGGATAACTGAAAACTCTGTTATGTAGGGGAAGAGACTACAAGCTGATAAATGGTCCTGTCTTAATGGGTTTTGGAGGTTAGCCCCAGGGAATTCCTACTTTTCCTTTTCTGTATCCTTCTTCCTCTCCTATGTAGGAGTACATGGGCTTGAGAAAAATGAGATATAGACATAGCACAGGAAGGTCCAAGAAGAAGGGGCAGATTATTGAATATGCCCTTATACCTTTGTATATTGATACAAAATTAGTAGTTTATTTGGCTAAAGTGGTATTGACCATTGTTTATTGTGCAAAAATAAGACTGTATTGGATTACATCGGTATTGATCTCTGTATATTGATACAAAATTAAGATTATAGTTGGCCACAATGGTATTGACCCTTGCATATGGATGTAATATTAAGATTATATTGGGCTACATAGGCATTGATCTTGGTATATTGATACATAATTAAGAGTATATTTAACCACAATTGAATAGATCTTTGTATATTGATACAAATTTAAAGGTAACGCTTCCCAATGGTATCATACCTAGAGATACTTAAAAATAAAATGTGAAGCTCTGACCTCTTGATACCAACCGTCTAAAACGGTCTAGGATAGTCAAAACAAACTCCTAGTCATGCAAACATGTCACTTTGTTAGCTACTATGACAGTCTATCACAGATATTCTCTAAACTACCCAGTAATCAAGTTGCTAAGAGACAAGCAACATTTGCTTATCTAAATACAAGAGATGGATAGGGCATCTTCAAAAACCCCTAGAGATCTGCAGAATATGGCATTCAAAGATGCTATCTTAAATCAAGATTTTTTTTTTGATATCGAGACATATCAGCGCCTGACAGCACCCCCTATTCTACTCCAAGTAGAAGATAAGCATCGAAGAACCTCCACTGTAAGATGGTTGAATTAATGGCAAGCCTTTCTCTTGGCATGAAAAAACCCCTTGCACCAACTGCAGACAGACTGCTGTCCAAAAAGGACAAAACTTGGTAGCAGGAAAGTCGACAGCCTAACTCTGCCAAGACAGGGTAGGTAAGTCCTTCATAATCCCTGCTCTACAACAAATGTCTGTCAGAGAAACAGGACCCAAAGGCTGAAGATTGATGCTGGAATGTATGGAGAGAAAATGGGAACTGTCCAGGCAGTCATTGGTATGTCTTTTCTTAGTTTTGGAAGCTGCAGGCCCTGCACTTCCTATATAAGCAAATATATTTATCCCTCTCGGGTCTCTGAGGTGGTTGAAGAATAGACAGCTAGAGTCTCATAGTTAAATTTTGAACTGTTTAGGAATCAAGAGGGTGTTATAGATCTAAGAAGATACTCTTAAAAGTGTGTTGCAAGATAGTATGAATGTTGAGTCACATATAGACCTTTAAACTCATGGAGTTGGTTAGATAGTAGAATGTTAAAGTCAGGGGCCAAATATGTATAAACTGGACATTGGGAAGGTATACTGGGCCATTTAACTCTCATAAATGTGGCATATTTATATCTATTGTTATGTATAATACTTACTGTTATAAGAGAAGGAACCATCTGTTGGACTGAAAGGGGAAACTTCTGGGGGGAAGAGGGTGGAAGGGCGGGTTAGGAAGGGGGAATAGGGAGGGGTTTGTTACTGAGATGTAACTTGAAGAAAAAAAATAAAGTATTTAAAAAAAATTATATTGCATATGTAAATGTTATATAAAGATAATTTAAAAAAATATTATCAAATATTATCATAGTTTTTCATAGTAGTTCCTTTGCATCTTTTAATTTCCATGGATATAAAGTGAGATATTAAACAGTTAAATTAAATTTAAATGTGATTTACTGTTTTAAAAAATTTCCTCAGAGAACTTTCCAATTTACTTCACAGTTAAACTCATCCCTCAATTCAAATATATTTTAGTAAAAGAATAAACTTGAATTTATATAAGCAATACTTATAAAAGATACTTTTTTATGAAAAAAATAGTGAAAAATATTTAAACTGTAAGCTTTGATCTCCTGTCATTTTCTCTACATGCACTTCCTCATCCTGTAGGCAAGCCTACTTTGTGCTTAGTGGGAAGCAGTGATGTGAAATGAGGATGTGAGTGGCAGGGAGGTGACTACATGCAAATAATACTTAAATCCTGTTGTGAGTCGTGTGAAATTCATACTTTTGCAATTGTATCCTGTTGTTAAAAATAGATGATCATTAATCCTCTATATATTAAATTTCCTAATCTTCCTGATTGTAACTGAGAGACGAAAAATATCAAGCTTCAGGAATAAAAAGCAGATCACAAAAGAATAATGATTTGTGTATGTTTCAACCATGAGTTTTAAATTACTCCTCTCAGCTGGGACAAAAAGCCGTCAAGTTGACTGTGTTCTGATCCAAAAATTAATCCTGTTAGAAACATTGCTTATTTTCATTAAAGCCTCAAATGATTTGCTCTGTCACTGCATAAGGAAAAGAAAGAAAATATATTTCATACAAAGTTGTTTTGCTGTCACAGATAAAACATATCACAAAAATCCAGCATTTGAAATTTTTACTTTTTATGTTAAAGTATCATTACCCTCAAATAATTGTGTGTGCACCATGTGTGGGTGAGGATATATGCCTGTGCACATCAGTATATAGCAGTATATAGGCCAGAGGAGGACATCAGGTGTCCGGATCTATTGTTTTCAACCTTGAGATATATTCTCTCACTGAGCCTGGAGTTTACCTGTTTTTGTTTACGCCTGCTGCTCAGAAGTCTCCAGTTATCTTCCTTTCTGCTCTCTCTAACCAGATCTGTTACATTAACAGATTAATGTTATTACATTACTTAACCAGATCATTATAGGTATAAATGAAGCACATGAGCATGGCCAGCAATGTTACATAGGTGCAGGGAAACTGAATAGAAATTTTCATGCTCACATAGCAAGCATGTCTCTCTACATCATCTCCACAGATCCCAAGTAATAGATTTTATCATCATTAGATTATCTTAACCCAAGATTGAACCTTGAAGCACATCTTTTTGGACTCAGTTCTTATAAGAATATGTCAAGTAGTTGATAACCTAAACTCTGAACTCACCTCAAAATGGCAATGGCATGGAAGTCACTGTCTCAAAAGTCATCCTATGCAATCCCTGGGTATCAACATATTTTTAAAAATATTCTCATAAAAAGAAAATTCCTCCTTTCTTAAACATTCACTATGTTTAATGATAATAGTTAAGATACTATAGATTCACTAATATACCCCTCTCTTGGATTAAGTAAAACTGTAGCACATGAGTTGCAATTTTGTACTTTAGAAGCCTTTCCATTTTTTTTAAATCCACACTTTTTCTCATCTTTTTTCTCACAACAGCATACTCAACATCTTCACCTACAGAGTCAGTGCCCTTGCTTAATTATGGTGGACAGAATGAACTGTTCAAATAATAATTGCATGCTTCAAGAGTCACTTCTCTGTGCTTTCTTCCTGATACATGACAGCAATGCATCATAACTTCATTATGTAAATTCTAAACTTGGTTGAAATAAGAAAATATCTGCCAAATAGTTATAGAAACTACACCAACTCTGAAACTAGCAATATGTTTACATGAAAAAAATCAAGACTATTTTGCTAAAAACAAAATATAAAGATAATTTTAAAAAATATTATCAAAGACTCACAATCTTTTTTATATCAAATAGTAGCATAGTTTTTCAAGAAAGAATTTGTTCGCCTCCATAGCAGTCCATATTTTTCTGATAATCAAATAGGAAAAGTCCTTTTCTGTTGAAATATATTTGCTCTATATTTTAAAGTTTCTCTTTATTTTTTATTGTTATTTAAAATATTGAATTTGTGTTTTTGATTTTACAAGCTAGCATACACTTTTTGTTTCTCCTAGCAATGTAAGCCATGGAATAATACAAGAAAAAAGGAGAAACTTTAATAAACATGACTTAGATACTGAATTGTAAATCCCAAAAATGCACATGTTGAACATTTATCTTCTACCTGAATACATTTAGAGCTTCATTAGAGATGAGTATGGATATCATTAAAGTAAATTGTATTCCTAGGTATATGATCTAATATAGCATAAGGCTATAATCCAAACTAACATAGTCCCAGAATGGATATAGCTACTGAAGGTAAGTCTAGAGTAACTCATTCCCAATGTGAGAAAAAGGAAAAACTGTGTGACAAAACCAATTGACCAAAAAAAAAAAAAATGCCAAGCAAAGACTATCACTACAATGAAATGGAAGAGTTAATCAAGAGCTCCCCTATAAAATAAATGGTCATTTTTTCCACCTCAATTTTTTTGTACTAGTGATAGAATTTTTCACCAGTGCACGCCATAATACATTACTGTGCTTTATTCTTTCTGCTTACAAATGAAGTGCTTGTCAGTCATCTAAGTGTATTCTATGAATTGTGCACCTGCTTATTTTGGCTATTTTTTAATGGGTTGCACTGATACATTTGTTTTGGGTTTTTTTAAATATGTTCTAGAATGTAACCTTGCTCTACTTTCAAGCTTTAAAATATATTAAATCTAACAGGAAAACCAAAAGAAACTACAGGAAGCACTATTTCAGAGTGAAAAGAGGAATGATAATAGTTAAGATACTATAGAAAGAAAACAAATGAAAATACAATTACTGAAACACAAAGTATCACTGAGAGAAAAAACACCAAAAACCAGCAATACAAGGATATACAATTTTCATATTAATACTCTCAATAATCCAATCCAAGAACATAGATTAGGTGAATAGATCAAGGAGCAAAGTCCATGTAGTATTCATATTCAAGGAACGCGTCTTATTTTTAAATATTGGCTCTACCTCAGAGCTAAAATGCTAAAAAAATGCATCCAATCAAATAGGACCAGGAAACAAACAGGCATCACTTTCTTAATATATGACACAATATACTTAAAATTGAAATTGCCTAAACTAAGTTAAGGCAATAATTAAACAAGGAGACATTAGTATTGTAAATTTATTCATGAGTGAAAGTGCCCACAGAAGCCCTTTGAGAGTGTTGGATCCTCTGGAGCTGGAGTTCTAGGCATTTATGACAATCTTGATGTAGGTGGTAGGCACTGAACTTGGGTCTTCTGCAGGAGCAACAGAATAATGTCTTCAGTTTCAGTATTTATTTTAAAATCTCTGTGTAAATACAGGAAAAAAATAAATGTTTGAGCCTATGGATTAAAATGATGAGAGTATGATTAAAAACAAATCTTTGTTTTTTTAAGTTGCTTATCCCAGGCATTTTATCGACTAACAGATTTCTTTCTGACATCAAAAGTTATAATCAAGGTGACTGGATCCATGGTTCAACAGTTAAGAGCACTTGCTTCTCTTGCAGAGGATCTGGGTGTAATTCCCAGTACTCACATGTTGACTCACAAATCTTCATAACTCCTAAAGTATATGATTCCTTCCTCTGACCTTGGTAGGCACCAGAAACATACTTGGTGAATATAAATAAATGTTGGCAAGACTAAACATAAAATAAAAATAAAGAAAAAAATGGGAGCAAGAAATGTGCTTTTTTTGTGACTAAGTCTAAGCATTGGCATCAGAGGCCTTTGCACTTGGTTTCCAGAAAGGGTGTGGAGGAGAAATCTTCAAAAAGTTTGCCAAGCTGTTAATGGAGCTTAAATTTGTCATTATAGTGGACGCTGAAAAAAAAATGAGACTTGTTGAAAACAATGAAGAGAATAAAGACTGTGTTGTTGAAGAATTGGATGAAAATAAGACTACACTGGTAATTGGGCTGGACCGTCTTTATATTGATTCTGGCAAAGAATATGTCTACATTTTGTCTATGTACTTAGACTTTGTTTGAGGCTGAATGTAAGGATCACAGAATAATTAGTTTGGTAGAGGAAATTTCAAGGAAGTAGAGTATCAATGTGGTGGCAAGAGAATTATTGTTCTGATAATCATTTCTACATGGTTAGCCATCATGACACTTAGACCTATTATACTGTATAAGACACACATTTAAAGATTTTTTTTCAAGTTTCTATGTTTTATTTTGTTTACCTTGTGAGTTTTAGACTTACCTGGTCCCAATACCACTTTTTTTCTTGTCTCTTTTTGAATGGCACTATTGATCCTATGATTTTCTTGTATTACATTTAGGAATGATAAGCTTTGTTTAATTTCCCAGGTTCCTGGGTGATAGAGAAATTGGCTTCAGAGTAAACCACACTTGGAACTTAACTCATATATGACTGAGATGATACCTAGTAGAGTTGTCTGTTGTCAAATTAAAGTTGATACTGTAATAAAATTAGATTCTTGGGTTATTAGGATGAATAAGTTGATTTTACAGCTGAAAATGACATAAAGTTGGGGACACAGGAAGCTGGATACTGTAACTTAATAAATGGAATGAAAATGAGAATTTGGATTTTTGAGTAAATTGCTAGAATAACAAGAATTCTCCCTCAAGAAAATATCAGTTTTCTTAAAATGGGACTCAAGAACATAACAGATTCACTTAAGCCCTGGCCAACCGAATGTTCAAGGACACACCATGTTATAGCAGAGAACAACCCTCACCAGACACCAAGTCTGAGAGAATCTTTATGGTCTTTATGGTCAGTATCTTTATGGAACTCTCCTAACTCCAGAAATGTAAGCAACACATTACTGTGGTTAACTAATTGGTCTGTGATGTTTTATTATAACATAGAGGAAGGACTAAAACCACTCAAACCAATATATACTGAGATTTCATCACCACTATACCTGCCCTACAAGAAAGACAAAGAAGCTAGAATTGAAATAAAGGTCTCTAATAGCATGTACACATGAAAGTAAAACTAGTTCACTAAAAAGTGCATAGTGATATTTATAACACTTTGAAGATTCAGAGTTCTCTAAGGATGTAGTTGTGTCACAAGCAATTTCTGCCTCAAGAATAAAGGTTCAAAGACCAAGTATCAAAGTAATTATAGCTGTAATACTTTTAATTGACACACAACATAAAATTCTTGAATTGTGACATCAAAATCATAAAATGTTTGCAGGAAGATTTAAAGAATAGCTATTTTTCACATAATCAAAGTATATAATGTCCTTTTTATTTTTGTAATACATTGCAAACCCACAGTTAACATTAAACTCATGCTAAAAGAAATTGTCAAATTTACTTCTAAGATCAGGAACAATATGAACAGGTATACTATTTTCATTTATATTCAATATAGAACTAGACATACTAGGCCAAGAGTAATCTTTGGATTTTCTCAGCCATATCTTAGAAGTCTTATCATTAACCACATATTAAATACACAACCAATAATACAACCTAATGAGAAGAAAAAAAAAGTCTTATATCTGTGAGAATTTTGTTGTTGTTGGTATTGAAGAGGTCTTAGTTTGTGACAAAAAAAACAAAGAAAATAAATACATCTAAGTAATGTTTTCCTGTTTTCTTCAACAACAACAAAAAATAGTTGTCTGTCTACTTTTCCAGAACAATATTCCTTCATCTCTAAGTTTTCTTCTCAAGGGCTTTAGTTTTCTTTTGAGACATTATAGAAATTATCTTGGTTCTAAGGTAAGTGATAGGAAGACATATTTACTTTTATTGTGAAAATTAATTGACAATAAAATAGAAATCAAGGTTTGGACCTTCTCACATCTCAGCTGTTAGTTCAGCAAGAGGAAGACTGATTGTCAGTCACAGAGGACAATGTGTGATATGCCACCAAGATGCAAATGTACCCACAATAATCTAATAAATAATCTAATAGGAATTTATTTGACACAACACATTGGTATCCATATGCCCCTATGAAACTGAATCATACATGCTTACAAATAGTGACAACATACATGCATTTATTTTGCTTTGGCATTGTGATATACTGTTGTTATCTGCAATGTTTGAGAACTGCATAAAACATTAAAAATTGGAAAAGAAAAAGATCCTAAGTAAGTTTACTGTGTCAAATACATAAGTATCCTGATGGGCATCTTTTAGTCAATGGTTTATATATTCTTATTCTGTCTCAAGTAATTACATAAAAAAAGAAGACACTTCAAAATTCTAAACATAATTCATCACTTATCTCTATTTTTATCCAGCATGAGTTTATATACAGAAAACTCTGAAAATTAAATTTAAAAAGATAATCAAAATTAAAATTAATATACTCATTTTAAAAAATACAGCAAAGGAATAAAACATCCAAAATTCAGTAGTGTTTTGATGTACTATTAAGCACATTCCCCAAACAAGTAAGACATATAATACCATTTAGGATAGAATCACAAAAACACTTAGAAACAGACCCAAATCCATTAAAAAATAATACATTGATGAAATGAATAAAAAAGCAAATATAAATGCAAATATACCCTGTTAACAGGGTGAGTAATTAATATTTTAAATATCCATAATATCTAAATCAAACTATATACATAATATTATCTTTATTAAAATTACACTGATGTTTTTACATGCATAGAATAAAGCACTAGAACTCATATGAAACCACAAAGTTCCTCAGTATTAAAAGCAACTTGAACCAAAATATCTGAGCTCTAGATGTCACCATATATTATCTTAAAATCTACAATGTATCCATAGTAATAAAAGTAGCACAAGGAAGCACAAATATGGACATGTTGACCAGCAGAAAAGTGAATAATGAGAAGTAAAGATGTAGACTGAAGGACATCTGTAAACTGTTAAGAATGCACAATGAGTCCTGGAGAGATGACCAGTGCTTAGGAGCACTTGCTGCTCTTGTAGAGCAATTAGATCACATTCCCAATACCAACACAGCATCTCATAAATGCCTATAATTGTATTTCAAGGGGACGTGAAGCGTCTACTAGCCTCCAAGGGCACAATAACCTTTAAAAAGTAGCAAAACGTGAACACATAATATAGAATAATAAAATTGGACATTAATCTCATTCAGTATGTAAAATCTTCTCAAGATCAAAGGTTTAACTGTGACATGAAACAACAAAACCCAAAGAAAGCATAAATATAATGCATTAAAATATGCAGACTTATAATGTCATTTTTCAAAAGCACAAAATGACTATCAAATACAAACACACACACGCACACACAAACACATGCACACACACATACACACACATATTCTAGTAAAGTCATTGTGAGAGAAATGCAAATTAAATGCAAAATGATCTATCACCTCATATCTGCTAAGAGAGTGTGAAAGCTAATGTTGATTGTAATATGACATGATCTAGCATCACCTACGAGACAATAGTCTGAATATTCCTTTTTTGGGATTGTTTATATTAGGATTTTGGATTGTTTAGATTAGGTCAGACTCTGAGCATTCCTGTAATAGATAATCTAGATTAGGTTATTTTAGTTGGGATGTCCTACTTTAATTGCTTGTGGTATCACACCATAGGAAGGGATTTGGACTAAATAAAGAGGAATGAGAGGAAAACTAGGGTTTGTTCTTTATTCTTTGCTCCCTGACTGTAGATAATTGTGTCCTGCTGCCTTAAACCTCTATAACCATGTCTTCTAAATCATGATAGAGTGTTAACCTTCACATTTTGGACCAAAATAAGACCATCCTTAAGTTGGTACTGTTGAATATTTTCTGAGAGCAATGAAACAAGTAACTAATATGGATATTCATTACCAGGACAAAGGCTGATGTGATTATGAAGAAAGGAGTCCTCTGTACTTTAATTATATAGTCAATGTCGAAAATATAAGTCTCTCAAAAAATTTACAAAAGTAGAACTAGTAATTTAAGCCAAATGGTATATTCCTGCAATACCAGCACTTGAGATTTGTAAGGAATATCTGGAGCTGAGGACCATCCTGCACTACACAGAAAGGCCTTGTATCAAACAAACTAAACAGAAACTGCTATAGGATATTCCACTTCTGCAAACATATCTGAATAAAAAGGAATCAGTCGCCTAGGGACACCTGCACTCTCATATTCAAAGCTACATTAGTGAAAATAAAAAAAGTTATAGAATTTACTTAAATAAATTAAATATCCATCACCATATGAATGGGTAAAACTTTTTTGTATACAGAAAAAAGAAAAAGAAGGAAATCTGGTCACTCCTGTAAGATATGTGAACATAAGTGATAAGATAAGAAGTGAAGTAGGATAGACACAGAAACTTGAATATTGCGTGATTTCTTGGGTAGATTAAACAAATATTAACTCAAAGAAACAAAAAAGAAAAGAGACTTGGAGCCAAGAATGTGAGAGGCCTGCATTCCCTCTATGGCCAGTCCTGCCTCACACATCAAAATACAATGATGATTGCCAGAGAGTGAGTATCATTGAAGTTAAGGCTTTGGTAACCATATTATATCAAATTTCAGTTAGATTGGAAGAAAAAGGACACCAGACTTTGACTGTACAGCCAAATGATATATTTTCATTTAATTGAATAATGTTCATCAATAAATGGAGTAAAATATTGGCATGTTATATATGGTAGAAGAATTTCAAAAGTATTAGGTAACTGAAGGGAGCCAGATGTGAGGAGTCATAAGAAAGGCTTACTTTCATATGAAATGTCTAGAAAAGGAAGAGCCCCAGAAATGAATAGTGTGGCTCATGTTAAGGTTAAGAATAGATGCTTACTGTAAATGGATACAAGAAATTCTACTGACCGAATAAAAAAACACTAAAATAAGGATACAATGGTCATTTCAAGACTCAATAGAACTATTCAAATTATTTAAAAGGTACTTTTAAGTTCATGAACTCACAATTTGCACAATATAGTTGAAAGACTAAACCTAAATATCATGTTGATTGCATGCTTACCCAATTTTGCTTTACATGTTTTGTGGCTAGATATGTGATGTACCTAGTACTTCATTCTCTTTCTAAGAGCACATTTTCCTTCTTATTTAATAAGGGTGCTTAATCTAAAGTATATTGTATTTTTTGGCAATTTCTGTACTAATACATTTATTTTGATAAGTGATTTAGATGCTATTTTCTAATTTTTTAGTTGGAGAAGTTTTCTACTATCACATTTAAAATGAATCTACTATAGATAGCATGTAACTTTTTAGTGTGTATGGTATTCTGTCCCATGACTTTCAGTTTCCATTCAGAACAATTTTATATGTACCTTACCTTACCACATATGATATATGTGATGCTATATCTATTCTCATAATATTGCATTTTTCTTCACCTCACATATATTATGTTCATGTTTTCTAACTTTTGTTTATTTGAATTATTTTATTTTTCATTTTTATCTTATGTAAATTTGTGATGCTATTTTAGTAGTTAACATGGGGATTAGTCATTAGTGAAACAGAAGTTCTATAAATATACTATCAAATGTTCATACTATAAAAAATCTTATAATTTTATAAATTTATATAACCATTTGTTTGTATACATATAATATTCACATCACCTTGATTTATGCTGATACCATTGTCAAATATCTTGATTTTTATCATTTTTAAACATTGACTATTTTAACATTTGTTCTCAAATTCATTTGCTGTTTGTTGTGTTATAGGTTCTTTCCCTTTGAAGCTTAGAACTTGGGGTGAATTATATTATTGCAAAATCCTAACCTCTTGAAGATCATCACATTTCTTCTATCTGTTTGTTTTCTTCCCTACCCAGTGCTATTCTTGTAATTTAATTCCAATCATTAGTTTCTCATAAATCATATTCAAGAATTTTGTGTATTTTATCAGTATTACTAAAATAATGTGCAATATCATTTAAATTTGTTTTCTGACTCTCTTTGATATAGGTTGATTTATTTTTTCCTACTTTATTTTTTGTGAGGGTTAGGAAGATTTTTTCTTTTAATTTATTTATACATTTTAAAACCCTGTTCATAGCTCCCACCCTCCTCTCCTCCCTATCCTACCTTCCCACGCTCTGATCCATTTCTCCCCTTTCCTTCTTCTCCAAGAAGAGACCCATACCCCCATCAACCAGCCCCAGTACTTCAGGTTCCGTTAGAAGTAACTACATCATTTTCCTTGAAGCCAGTCAATGGAATCCAGCTAGAAGAAAGCTTTCCAACTGTAGGCAACACAATCTGTGTCAGAGACAGCCCCTCTCCAATTGCTAGGGGGCCCACATAAGGACCAAACTGTACTTCAGTTCCATGAATGTAGGGGGCCTGTGTTCAGTTCATGCATGCTCTTTCATTGACATATTAATCTCTATGAGCCCCCATGTACCAGGGTTAGTTGCCTCTGCTGGTCTTGTTGTGTAGTTCTTGTCTCTTTCTGGAGCCTCTATCCTTCCCCTAACTCTTCCACAAGACTTCCTAGTCTCAAAGACCTCAACATAAAATGGGATACATTAAATCTAATAGAAGAGAAAATGGAGAGTAGCTTTGAACATATAGGTACAGGAGAAAACTATCTAATCTGATCACCAACAGCTCCAGCACTAAGATCAACAATTAATAAATGGGAAGTTATGAAAACTAAAAGCTTCTGTAAGGAAAAATACACTGTCAATAGTACAAACCAGAAGCCTACAGATTGAGAAAATATCTTCACCAACCCCACATCCAACAGGGCGTAATATCTAAAATAAGTAAAGAACTCAAGAAATTAAAAACCAGCAAACCAAATAATTCAGTTTTTAAGAGGGGCGCATAGCTAAACTGAGAATTCTCAACAGAGGAATCTTAAATGGTAGAGATATACTCAACATCCTTACTCATCAGGGAAATGCAAATCAAAACAGCTTTGAGATTCTATCTTACACCTGTAAAAATGGCTAAGAACAAAAAGTCAAGTAGCAGCACATTCTGGCAAGGATGTGGAGCAAGGGAGATGCTTCTCCATTGCTGGTTGGTATAAAAACATGTAAAAACCACTTTGGAAATCAATTGTGAGCTTTCTCCAAAAATTGGGAACAGTCTGCCTCAAGACCCAGCTCTATCACTCCTGGCTATATACTATAAAGTTGCTCCATCATACCACAAGGACATTTGCTCAACTATGTTCATAGTACCTTTATTCATAATAGTCAGAACCTGGAAAAACACTAGATGTCCCTCAAATGAAGAATGGATAAGCTGTGATACATTGACACAATGGAATACTATTCAGCTATTAAAAATAAGGAAATCATGTAACTTGCAAGCAAATGGATGGATCTAGAAAAGATCATCCTGAGTAAGGTAATCCAGACCCAGAAAGACACAGCTGGTATGTCCTCATTTATAAGTGGATATTAACCATTTAGTACAGGATAACCATACTACAATTCATAGACCCAGAGAAATGAAGTAACAAGGAGAACCCAAGGGAGGATGCTTAAATCTCACTCAGAAGGTGAAAAATATAAACATTGAAAATTGATGAAGAGAGGGAACTGGGTGGGAGAGAAGGTGGGGAGGAAAACAAGGGAGGTAATTATGTGGAGGAAAACAAGGGTGGGAATTGATAGGGCTGGAAGAGAGAAGGGAAACTGATGGGGGCAGGATCTCTGGAACAAACTGGAGACCTGTGACAGGGTAGGCTCCTGAGAGGCTATGTGGATGACTCTAGCTAAGAATTCTAGCAGTGGGGGATATGGAGATTGAAGTGGCCATCTCCTAAATCCAGGCAAGACAGCCAGTGGAGGGAGGGGGACACCAACCACCCAAAAATCCTTTGACTCAAAATCTACCAAGGCACAGGATATGCAGGGATAAAGATGAAACAGAGATTGAGGGAATGGCAGACCAATGACTAGCCGAACTTAATACCCACTCTACGGGAGAGAGCCAATTCCTGACCCTATTAATGATACTCCTCTGGTATACTTGCAGACAGGAGCGTATCAAAACTGTTCTCTGAGAGGCTCTAATCAGCAAGGGATTGAAACAGATGCTGAGACACACAGCTAAAGACTGAAACATTTTTTTAAAATCAATACAGTTAATATGAGTTTGCTTCTTGCAAACGAGTTTACAATATTTTTTCACCTTTGAATGTCTGTACTCATAAAACATAATCTGAGACACTTACAAAAAGAACGCCATATGAAACATTATGTAAGTGTATGCTGTCATTAAAATAATGTTGCACAATTTAACGAAAAAATATTCTTTGAAACTATTTTTGTTGTTGCATTATTATTAGATAAATTTCTTGCAATCCAAATTGATTTGTAATGATGTTTTTCTTTTTGTGTTCTATTTTAATAGCCTTTCAAACAACAATGTCCACATGTCTAATTGGATACTACATGACAGATATCTGATATTAGCTATTTAATGGATCAGTGCACAGGTTGAATTTTAAGTGATGTTATTGTATTCTCTGCTCCAATACCTACAACAACCCACTTGCCTGAATATCTTCCTACAAAGAAATTGGGAGTCCATGTCAAACTGAAGAGATATTTTGCTGGCTGAGCATAGCCAAGTCTACTAACTTTTAAAATAAATTAGTAGTTCTAATTGAGAGAATTTATTCTGTCTTATAATGAATATAATATACTTTAAACAAAATGTGGTATTTTCTCATTTTATTTAGCAATACAATTATATGTCCCACCACAAACATATTCGAATACTTAAATCATAGATTTAGTGTGTGACAGAAAAGACTCTACAGAATATAAGTGGTTAAGGGCTTGACTTACATCCATATCATAGTATAGAATTTCTAAAAAATGGACTATCCTGTAATTGAATATTTGGCTAGATTTTTTTTATCTTTTCCATAAAACAAAACATTTTCATTGGATAAGATCTAAACTCACTTGCTATGTCCTTGACAAGCACTCTTACTTTGAAGTACTTACCCAGCTACTCTAAATAAATTTGAGTGTATTAACACTATACCCACGATACTACAAAAATGAATGCTTGTTATTTTAAACTGATAATATTAATAGGCAGCATATGTCTACAAGTTCAGAGCAATGTTGTTTTAATAATCAGTACTTCCCAGAGTGCTCAGCTAGTTAATTAAAGAATTTCTAAAATCACCAAGAGACATTTAATTAGAACACTGATATTACATTTTCTCCCCTTATCTCATTTCATATTAATAATTTCCCAACACATTAATTCCAAGAAATAAAAGAAATGATGAAGCTTAGGACATTAATAAGATAATATTTTCAGTTCTCTTATCTTTCCTTCATTTATTGGTCTAATTACCCTAGGTCTTTTAAAGTAAATACTCCCTTTAGTTTATGATCACCCCCACTTAATTAAATTAATTTGGAAATTTTATTCTTCCTAATTTGTATAGTTCATCTAAGAGAACTATATGAGATTTAAAGGTTTTCAAATTTTACTGAATGAAAAGTACACAATATATTATGTGTTGTTTGTAAATTTCTGAATTTCACATTATGTTTCTAATTTTGAACTCTTTTAACCCCATACTATTTTTTTCTGTAAGGGAAGCTTAATCTGTAATTGAAACTTAAATTTGCCTTCTGAGGAGCATCATTCTGTGATAATCAAGAAAAATCACAGTTAATAAGTAAATATGTATCCACTGATTAGTTTACTAACACATGACATCATGTACATGCATACATACATATATATGTATGTATATATACATATATGCATATGCATGCTTATAATATATATGGTTTTATATATATATACATACATATGAATATATGTCTATATTTCAGAAAACTTAAAGTAACAAAGAAAAAAAGTAAACAATGTTGGTTACCAGAAGAGATACTAGACATAGTCAAGTGAATGGGGTTTTTTGTTTTTGTTTTGTTTTGTTTTACAGGAAACATGATTTATTCAGAATTTTAGCATTGCTTTAGGCAGGCATGAATATTTTCTTAATTAAAACCACATCCAATTTTATTTTGGAAGCTTTTACTTTTTCTGATTTCTCCATATAACAGAACACAAACATAAATTGTTTAGTGTGCTCTTTTTATTTGCTTTGAATTTTTAAAAACTGTGAAGACATTGTTATTACAAATCTTTATTGCATATGAAGGCCATCCTAAGCACAAAACATCTAAGTAAACATCAAATGTGATACATCTAGGAAAGATGAACAAATACTTAAAGCAAGGCAGGAAAATAATTTGTGTCTGTAAGAGGATCCAGATAAATAAGGGAAATAAACTTAATCAAACTGACCAGGAATAAGGAACCATATTATATAAATGTGTGAGATGTAAACATGAGTTTTAATGACTAATGAGATTCAAAATTAAGAAAAATAATTACTGAAATGTTGTTATAGAAAAAAATAAATGGTAAAATTTCATTTGAACTATATACTCTTTAAACTGTTTAGTACCATATATATAATATAGTATATATAGTTCTAGTATATCAGTGACTTTAATAAAATTGAGAATTAACTTGATAAATATTACATCTGAAAATTTCTTAAAAGTACATACTAATGCTATAATTAATTTGTATTTTGCAATTTCCAAATACTATACTACTAATTTGCAAAATAAATGTTCAGGACTACTTATTTTAAGATTTCCTCCTTCCACTTCAGGTCACTCAGTGGGTCAGAAAAAAATTTTTCTAAAAATTACCCTTCACAAAATCTATGGGAAGTTCTTAGGCCTGCGCGCTTACATCAGGACACAGATAAATAATATATTTTATAGGTTTATGTATGAGACAGAGCATCACAACGGCACAGCAGTATAACTGGAAACACTGGGAAGTATAATTAATGGATTTGCCTTACCACTAAAGGAAGAGCACAAGATTTTCCTTTGAACATGTTGCTGCCCTTGCACAAAGTGAAATCCCTGAGTGTCTACCAACCCTGCTGACATACTGTGTTGTGCAGTTTTTAGAGAAGGACAGCACTCTCACTGAACCAGTGGTGATGGCACTTCTCAAATACTGGCCAAAGACTCACAGTCCAAAAAAAGTAATGTTCTTAAATGAATTAGAAGAAATTTTAGATGTAATTGAACCATCAGAGTTTGAAGATCATGGAGCCTCTTTTCTGACAGTTAGCCAAATGTGTTTCCAGCCCTCACTTCCAGGTGGCAGAGCGGGCTCTATATTACTGGAACAATGAATACATTATGAGTTTAATCAGTGACAATGCATCGAAGATTCTGCCCATCCTGTTTCCATTGTTGTACCGCAACTCAAAGACCCACTGGAACAAGAGAAATAAACTTAATCAAATCAATCAGAGCTTGATATACAATGCCCTGAAACTCTTCATGGAGATCAATCAGAAACTCTTCAATGACTGCACCCAACAGTTCAAAGCAGAGAAACTGGAAGAGAAGCTAAAAATGAAAGAGCAAGAAGAAGTACAGGTTAAAATAGAAACTCTAGCCAAAGCGAATCCTCAGGCACAGAAGGATCTGAAGAAGGACTTTCCCCTTGTGCGCTGCAAGTGCGAGCTGCCTCAGGACTCCCACACCGAGAAAGCCTTGGAACCTCACTGCAGAACCAGTGAGCTGGTCCCCCAGGACAGGTGGTAGCCGCTGGAGCAGCACACTGAGCTGGGCCTGTCAGTTCTCTTCTGGATGCTGTAGAAAAGACATACTGTGTGTGCCTTACCAGTCAGTCACACTCAAGTCTGAGCTTCCTCCTACCTGGTATTGCATGCAGCACCACACGTCAGCCTTGGCTCAAGGTGAGGGGTTCAAACAATGGTGGCTTCTCTGGCCCTGCTGGCCAAGCCAGGGGTTGGTTGACAGTGTCCTCATCATGTTGTCACCACACCAGCATAGCCCTGAGTCAGACTGTGATCTAAAGTCAGAGCTGTCACCCTCTTGGTCTACCTACCCAGTGACGCCCGTGCTCCTCTAAACAGGTGTTCTGTGGGAATAGCGGTGATTTTCCAAGTCAGAGGAATTCTTTAAAAGGTATCCCCTCGTTTTTGAGATTTTATAACCCGTGAAGTTGTTTCCCATGAATACTGTGCAAGCAGCTTGTGTTTGCTCATTATACCTCACAGAAATGGCTCACATTCTAGCTGGGAAAGTCCCCAGCAGTCCTCAGCACTGGGACCTTCCAAGGTGTTTCTCTCCTTTGATTAGTGGCATGCACACCATGTCCCGCTTCCCTTAATGTCTACCAAAAGCCATATTTCATAGTCTGTGGTAGAGGGCAGGGTTCCACCTAAGCTCAGAGGAGAAAGCTCTGAGAACTGCATTCTCAGTCCACCTTGACTAGAATTGCAATGTTGAAATTATGTATTCATATTTTTAATTGCAGAATCAGTTTTTCATTCACTTACACAGTATCCTTCAACAAGGCTCTTGAATTGACAAAATTATACGACCTAAGAATTCCATGTTTGTAGAAAGTTACAGTAAATTAAGCTGCTTGGCCTAATGCTGAATACAGCTGCCTGTAGGTGTACTTCAGGCCAGCACTGTAGGGTGCCCTCGGTGAACCTTTCTGTTGGAAAAAGCACACATTACCAAGGTCATAAGGAAAAGTGCAGTGTCTGCCTTTCTGCCTGTCTTCACATGCTTCACAGGCTTCACAGACTTCTTGCATGGATTAAGCTTCTGTTTTAGATGGAATAGCAGGAGAAGAAAAATCTTTAAACTTGGTGCATTGTGTATTCTTTATTTCTCTCAGGGTGGCCAGTATTTTGACTTATTTATCCTGCTTGAAAGCTACTTGAGATGTATGCCACTATTCTGAACAGTGACTAGTTTCTTTTGTCTCCAGCATATATATAACTTAGGGTTAAATGTCTTGATGTATAAGATTTGGTAAAATGTGGCTTCTTTTAAAACCTGTTTTTTAATTGACGTCTAGGGTATCCATGAAAAAAATTGTGAAATCAGACATTGCTTTCATGTGGCCACAGAGCCCCTGTATGGTCACCTGAGGTGGCTGCTGGCACTCACTCCACATGGTAGGGAAGAAAGGCACCTTCAGGGAGGGAGGGCGAGCATGGCTAAAGAGAAAGACAGCCCAGCTGAGAGTGGACAGGTTGGTTGCTTGGGTGAAAAGAACACTTCCTGAGAAACTTGACAAGCATCTATCCACTTTACCATTATGAAATCTATAATTTTTTTAAAAAAGTTGAGATGCCTTCTCCTTTAGAGGGAAAAGGAGTGCTTTTATAGTATAAAGCAGTGTCTCTGTGTTTTGGTAACCCATAGTTTGAACTGGTCTTTAGCTGGTAGAGTCTCAGTTATCCCCTAAGTGGGGCGTTCCATGTGTACTGAAAGGTCCCTGGAGATTCCTTTGCTCTGTGTGGAAAGCAAGCTCCAAGATCTCAGTGTCCAGGAGATTGTGTGAAGCTCAACATGGCAGAGCATCTTCTGGTCTGGGTTTTATTTCTGCTCTTTATTGAAAACAAACATTCACCAATAAGGAAAAGGAAAAAAAAAGTATTGAGAGAAACTAACTTTCTTTGACAAGGGTATTATTTAATATTTTGGCCTATTAAAGTTTCCCTAGTTAGTACTAAGTTCATTGTGCTAATTTTTCAACTTATATGTTATTAAGACACGCTGTTGATGCTGTATCAAACTGGTTAAAAAAAAAAGTACCAAGTTGAAAATAAACCGGTGACTTCATACGGCTCTAGTTTGGCACCTTCACTCTTTCCAAAATGTATCTGTACGCCAGAGATGTCACAGTTCAAGTGTCTTTATAGTGTGGCTTTGTATGGCTTCCTTTGAACATTGTACATACATTGTATCTTTGTTTTATGGTAATAAGTAATAAATATGTAGACTTCATATTTTGTACAAAATGTCCTATGTACAGAATTTTAAAAGTTCATAGAAACAGCAGAAATAGGTGAGTGGCACAGTTATTTTTCTTTAGAAAATTTCTGTGACTTTATGCTTTAGTGAAATGTGTCAACATATTTTTTAACAATTAGTGAAAGAGCCAACATATTTTTTAACATTTTGTAATTCAAAACTTTTTTGTTTTGACATTGTTTATGAAGAAAGACTTCATGCACTTGCCATTTAATATGCTCTTTTATCTAATTTTAAAGAACTCTTTAAAATGGTGTATTATATGGACTAAATAAAGAACATGTGAATTAAAAAAAAAAAAAAAGATTTCCTCCCTGGGCATATATCCAAAAGATACTACACCAAACCACAAGGACATCGCCTCAACAATGTCCATATCAGCTTCATTCATAATAGCCAGAAACTGGAAACAACCCAGATGACTTTCAATTAAAGAATGGATAAAAAAATCTGTGGTACATTTACAGAATGGAATACCACACAATTATCAGAAGCAAGGAAATCATGCCATTTACAACCAAAGGGATGGAACTAGAAAAGCTCATCCCAAGTGATCTCAGACCCAGAAAGAAACACATGGTAGGTACTCTCTTATAAATGGATATTAATCATATAATTGGACAACCATCCTACAATCCACAGATCCAAACAGACAGGAACCTAGTATAACTATCCTATGAAAAATACCACCTCACAGTGAGTCATGGATCCTGTTGCTTGTTAGTGGCACACTTTACCCAAGCTGGGCAGCTATATCAAACCCCAGTACAAGAGGAAGCTCTTAGCTCTCATGTTACTGAAGAACTGAGGGAGTTTGATATGTGGGGGCTCCCCTCATCTGAGGAGAAGGAAAGGAAAGAGACAAAGAAGAGGGAGGGAAGGAGGGAGGGTCTGGAAGGAGAGAAGGGAGAGGACTTTGAGGTATAACATGAAAAAAATAAATAAAAAAATTTCGTCAAGTATAAATGGAGTTTCCTTGTATATTTTCATCATATGAAATATATAACATAAGGCAACAATTATCTATCAAAAAGAGACATGTATGAAAGTATCTATATGTAAATAAACAGTATTACAAACACATTTTATAAAGTTTGGAACTTAGTCAATAAAATGTATGAAAACTAGAAAATTCTATCTTTATTTTTCTTGAAATAGACGAATGCATAAACAAATACATTATGCTGTTCATGAGTAAATCACAGCATATTACATGTATCATTTACAAAAGTAAATGTCAGTTTTTATTAATTTTAAAATAAAAATAAAACATAGTTTAGTATTTAGTGCATTATATGCTATTGACAGACAAAAATAAAAAAGTGTACAATGAGAACTAAACTCATTTCTTCCATGAAAAAAGATCTTCTTTAGCACCTATCTTATACTGAATCATAAACCACAGAACAGTAAGAATATATGTAAATCATATAAACCATGCTTTATAAGTAATAAGTAATGGAACTGATTAAAAATTTGATAATCAAAAGGTCTATTTACAGCCCTTTATGTGTTAAACCTTGATAAAGAAAATGTCGATTTGAATGTCTTATGTGTGTTTAACTTTGATACTTTTTATGTATAGGATTTTATGATCAATATAACATATGTCACAGTAGAATAAAAGAATTAAGGATTTTGAAAATGCTATAGACATATGCAAGTCCAACCATTTGAATATATTTGATATCACATTGTTGAAATATTGAAAGAGAGAAAATTATATATTTATTTTTCATTCTTCTTCATGTTTGGATTAAAGAAAACCTATTTCCTTCTGTTGCTTATCATTACTTGTGAAATGATTCTCTGCCTCATGTTTAAAGATATTTTATGGACATACCTAGGCTTCAAATTAGTAGAAGTAACCACCATACCACTAACAGAAACATAAAATCAACATCAGAAAAATGGATAAAATAAACAAATTATTTTTCTTTTAAAATGTGACTTTTTTGAAGTATGAGACTACTTAGAAAGTTGTAAATAATTTTTTTTGGCTTTTTTATTTAAGAATATATTTTTTTGTTGATTTTATATTCCAATCCTCATCACACTCCTTCCCCTCTTCCCAGTCTCACCTTTCCACCCTCTTTTCCTATACCTTCCCTCTGACCCAGTACAAATCTGACCCAGTACCCATATACTCTGGTATATCTGTAGAAAAATGGATAATTAAATTATTTACCAGTATATATATATATATATATATTATGGTTAATTGGTAGGCAGTGTCAATCCTTAACCTGTCATTATAAATAAGGACACAACAGATACTTGATGGATTTTAACAATCCTTGGCCTGAATTGAACAATCTGGGCCCATCTAAGCTAGTTCATGTTATTCTCTAAATATGACTCCATATATACATATGTCCCTTCAGACTGCTATTCTCCTTGATATGTTGATGTTCCAGGCCATGTGGAATGATCTTCTCTCATCTACCCCATTATGTGTCCTCCTTTCTGCTCTTGGCTTCTCTCCTCCTCTGGAGTCTTCTTCTACCCATGAACCTCTCTGCTTCAGAAGCCCATACATTAATCCTGCCTACCTCTGTCCCAGTCTCAGGCCTTAGCATTTATTTAACAGAACAAAGACAATGGTTAACAAGAAAGGTAGCATAGCTTCACTTGGTTTACAGCAAGCAGGCTTCTGGGTACAGGTAAATTACATTTAGAATGCATAACATCACCCCCTCATACTTCAAACCCCATCAGGACTAAGTGTTTCCTGTTCTGTTGAGTCAAGATAAGGCATCTAGCTAGGTAAATGAGCCACAGAGGGAGGCAACATCATCTAAATCTAAGATAGACACTGTTGCAGTTGTTAAGGGATCCACTTGAGGACCAAGCAGCCCATTAGCTTCACATATGTAATGGGCCTAGGACCAGTCCTTGCAAGTTCTTTGCTTGGTAGTTCAGTCTCTTTGAGCCCCCTTGTGTCCAATATAATTGGCTCTGTGGGTCTTCTTGTGGTCTCTTTGATCACTCCAGCTTCCTCAAATCTTCTAATTTTTCCTCAAGACTCTCTGATTTTTGCCTAATGCTTGGCTCTGGGTCTCTGCATCTATTTCCTTTATCTGTTGGATAAGTCTTCTCATGCAATATTCGTATATGTAACATAAAAGTTTGAATTTTTAATTTAAAAACTGTAATTAACATATTAAGATAGTAAAATTAAAATTTTATGATGAAATTAACTATACAATTATTACAATGCAAATTAGGTAGCCAAATATTTGACTTGAGTACATGCTGAACTTTTCTAAGTTCCACCTTCCTGATCTGATAGCTGTATAATATCTATTTCTAATTTTTGTTTATTTTTCATTTTTTATTTAATTGTTTTATATGGGGATATTTCCTGAATATATGTTTGTGTGTCAGGAAATGTGTGGACTCTCCTCAGTGATTAGAAGAAGTCAATGGATCTCTTGGCACTGAAGTTATAGCAAGTTGTGAAACTCGATGTGTGTACAGAAAATCAAACCTGGGTATTCTGAAAGAGAAACAAGTACTCTTAACTACTGAGCCTTCTCTCTAGCTACTATTTGGGATTTTTAAAAATTATTTGTTTTAGAAGCACATTGTAACTTATTTGCTCACTTCAACATAAAAATTCTATCAGACATTTACTTCCACTCAATAACTTAATTTTCATCTCATAGAAACAGACAGGGAAGATAAATATATATGGTAATAAAGGAAGTACAGAGCCAGCAGCTTCCAAAACTAAGAAATGACATACAACCTGCTACATGGACAGTTCCCAATTTCTCTCCATACATTAGAGCATCTACCTTCAGCCTTTTGGCCCAGTTTCTCTGATAGACATTAATTGTAAAGCAGGAATTATAAAGGACTTGCCTACCCTCTCTTGGTAGAGATAGGCTGTCGACTTACCTGCTTCCAAGTTTTGCCCTTTATGGACAACAGTCTGTCTACGGTTGAAGCAAGGGATATTTCTTGCCAAGTAATAGGCTTGCCACTAACTCAACTTTCTCCAAATAGAGATACTTCGATACTCATCATCTACTTGGAGTAGAATAGGGGAAGCTGCTGGCCCTGCACTTCCTGTATTTTCAGATATATTTATCCTTCTCAGGTCTCTGATGTGGTTAAAGACTAGATAGCTATAGTCTCATACCTAAATTTTGAGTTGTTTAGGAATTAAGAGGGTGTTCTGGATCTAAGAATATGTTTTTAAAAGGGTGATACAAGTTAGGATGGAAGCTGAGTTGGACATAAATCTTTAAACTCATGGAGATGGTTGCATAGTAGAATGTTAAAGTCAGTTGCCAAGTACATATGGACCAGATATTGGGAATGTATGCTAAGCCTTATAATTCTCATAATTGTGGCCTAATTATTTTTGTTGTTTTGTATTGTATTTGTTAAAAGAGAAAGGCATTTGTTTATCTGAAAGAGGAAGCTGTTGGGGGGGAAGATATACCTTAAACTTAAAAAAAATGAAGTGGATGGGGGTGAGGGGAAAAGGGCGGGAGTGTGGAACTGGAGGGGAGAGTAGGGAGGGGATTGTGATTGAGAAATAACTTGAAGAAATAAAAAAAAACAGGAAAACAATTTAAGTTTGCATTATTTCTTTGTGGTTCTGGGAACTGAATCAAAACCCAGACAAACCCATAGTAAACTGTGACTCTCTTACTGAATTAACACTCAGTCAAATTTTGATGAACACATTCCATCATACAGTATTACAAGAATCAATATATAGCTAGATAAAATAACTCTTAAACATTACTTAACCTTCTTTGCAGTTAGTTTTTCCTCTCTGTTTTTGGCAGCCACCAGTTATACATTCATTCTAGTAGTTTGTATGTATGTATGTATGTATGTATGTATGTATGTATGTATGTATGTATGTATGTGTGTGTATTTAAGTATTGAACTAATTAAATTAAATAGAACTTAGCTTGTTTGATATCATTTATCTCCTTCAGAGTATACATAAGTTTAATTCATACTGTTAAAGGTATTCATAGTTCATTCTCTTTTAATTACTGAGTATTTTTAATTATTGAATAAGTCTGCTTTATGGGTGTTTGTCCTTTAACCAATTGAATGGTCAAGATTAGTGGTTGTAAATATCTGATACAAGATATTTTATGTAAACTTTAATTTTACTTGGGAAATATCTAGGACTGAGTTACATGTAAAATGATGAGTTTGCGATTTATTTTATAAGAACTACAGAGTTGCTGTAACAAGGTGGCTTTTACTTATTTTTCTATTATATTAATTATTCATTCTAATTTATTTTACTATCCTTATTACCTTTACCTTCCTTTCACCCCTTGTTCCTTCCAACCCCCCAATCCTAGGTGGGAGAGAAAGAAGTTTAGAAGGAAAAGGGACAGAGATCTCTTTGAGCTACCTCCTGCTGATTAGGGTCATTGAGTTCTTTGGGGGCAATACTAGTCTCAGCAGAAGTCCAGCAAACCAGGAGACAGTAGCAAGAAATACAAGCAGCAGTTTGGCAGAGCACCAGCAGCCAGGAGAGCAGTAACCTCTTTGTATCTTCTTTGTAGTCCCTTTTATTCTACTTCTTTGTAGAGCCCCCTTTTTTCTTACTTCTTTGTGGAGCCTTTTCTCCTACTTCTTGTAGATCCCCCTTTTCTCTTTGTAGAGTCTTTTCTCCTACTTCTTTGTAGAGTCCTTTCTTTCTCCTCAGGATTCTGCCTTTTTATTCCTCTCTCCCAAGTCCTCAGAGTTTACATGCTGCAGCTGGCAAAGCCACACCAGTCCTGCTAGCTCATGAGACAGTTAATACATTATACCTGTGTCTTAAGCAGCCTCACACCTGGAATTAAACAAAAACATTCTCATAACTGGTTATTTCCATAAACTCATACCACATTTTCCCCTTTTAGTTCATAAAATGGTGTATTTAAATATGTATTACATATAATGAAGATATTTATCAGATCTATCAAGAATTGTATTTACAATATCCAGTTCATTTATATTTAGCAACCTTTGAGAGGTCAACTATTATTCATACCTAGCTTAGAGTTCTGTGCCTATCTATATATTTTTCTATTTTTATTTGCATTTATCAATGTATTATTACATCTTTTAGACTTAAAAATTTCTTAAATCCTATACAACTAAGCTTAATTTTAAGATCATAACTATTTAGGCTTCTACCCCATCAGAGACTTTAGAAGGAAATTAAATTATTAAAGTATTTAGGAAGTGTAGAGCAAGCAACTTCCAAAACTATAGTAATAACAGAGGTTGCTGGCTACCTGAACAGTCACCTGTGGTTTCTCTGTGTTGTTGTAACATCCAGCCTTCAGCCTACTGGCCTAGAATATCTGACAACCTCTTCTGTGAAGCAGGAATATTAAACCACTGGCCTACCTTATCTCTGTAATGTTCGTCAGTCGAATTTTCAGTGTCCTGCTTGTTCATAGATTACACAGTCTTCTATCAGCAGTTTTTTGTTCAGTAACTATCTTGCCACAATTATTTATTTAATGCCCATCATCTTTTATATTTTGGGTGCTGCCAGAAGCAGAAGTCTCTCTGTCAGAAAAAACTTTTTTTATTAAAATATCTTAAATGCCATTTTCTGTAGGTCTCTGAGGTTTTTGAAAACCATCTATCATCTATCTGTCTGTCTATGTAAATAGAAAAACATTGCTTGTTTTTTATCTATGTACTATCTACTTCAAAATCATATACAAGAGACTAAATATAGCATATTTCTGCAATTAACTAAACTAATATCTAACAAAACTATAAGCCCTTAAATCCTATACAGTTTTCAATACTAGCTTTCAAATGTACTGGAACTAAAAATTGCATTTTTAAAGGAGTACAAAGACATTGTCAATGAATTAAATGTTTTTTGTATTAGTAGTTTTTTTATTTTTATTTATTTTTATGAGTGTGAGCAGTAACTTTCAGCTGCTCTATTTGGTAACAACTTTCAGCTGCTCTTGTCTGAAATGGCTCACACATTTTGCTGTGGGGACTTGGGATAGGACACCAAAGTTTTTTTCTGACTGCAAAAGATTACCTTGTATGTCCCTCTTGGAGATACATTCATTTGTCCAATGCTGACTTCTCCCCAAAAATTTACAAATTCCAGGAAACCTCTACTTTCTGCCACTAGATACCACTTGTGTGCTGTTACTGTATTTCCCAGAGTTAACATGCAAGCATTTTGACATCTGGCTTGAAAAGTACCATATTTCTCACCATGCTAGACATTTTTGCCTCTGAGGGTGTTATCCTTACAATTTCTTTGTAAATGGCCAAACTTACCATTATTAAAACACCTAGTGTTTTGATATCTGAGGTTTTTGGCAGCTACTGGGAAAGTGAATGGTGGTAATCTCATAACCCCAGGCTTGCTCCTCTGAGGGAAAAGTTAAGCCATTCTCTCTGAACAGGCTGTTTCTCTTCCACCAGATCTAAACCCAAATCTATATGTTCTCCTCTCCCCAGCTCTTTCTGCTTTTTAAGCTCTTCAACTTCAATTTGCAAACTCTGTAGTTGCATAGCCATGTCTGCAATCCTTTTATCATAACCCTTCTTATCCATTTGCAACTTTTCAAATTGTTTAAGCATTTTCCCTATCTTTTTTGAAATATAATTCAGGAGGAAAACAACATGGAAAAAATCCACTCTCAACACAAATCGGGAAAGAATCCAGTAGCAGCAGCCATCATAAGCCTTTTTCTGACATCCTGAAATACACTACTCATTCCTTCAAATCCTGCCATCTCCTCCACAGCATTAAATACAAAATTACCTGTTATGCCTTGCCTTAAGTCTGGGTGCTACTTGTAACAAGAGGCTTTCATCATTTTTTTTAATTATACACTCTGCTTATTTTACTATACTTAATACATGTACCTACCTCCCTTCCATCCCTTGTTCCTTCCAACCCCCAACCCTAGGTAGAAGAGAAAGAAGATTAGAGGGGAAAAGGATGGAGTTCTCTTTGAGATACTTCCTGCTGATTAGGGTCATTGGGTTCTTTGTGGGTAATACCAATCTCAGTAGAAGTCCAGAAAACCAGGAGACAGCAGCAGAAAGAACAAGCAGCAGTTTGGGGGAGCACCAGCAGCCAGGAGAGCAGCAACCCCTTTCTTCTTTGTAGCCCCCTCTCTAATTTGTAGCCCTCTATTACTTTCTTGTATCACCCCTTCTCTTCTTTGTGGAGTCTTTTCTCCTATTTCTTTGTAGAGATCTTTCTTTTTCCTCAGGACTCTGGCTTTTTATTCCACTCTCCCAAGTCCTCAGAGTTAAACTTGCTCAGCTGGTTAAGCAATGACCCTGCTAGCTCACAAGACAGTTAATACTTTACATCTGTGTCTTAAGCAACCTTACACCTAGGATTAAACAAAAATATTCTCATAATTGGTTATTTTACTAAACTCATACCGCAAGTTGCTTCTTAAACTTATTTATATTTGTATCTATATCTGTATCTATATCTATATCCATATCTATATCTATATTTATATTTATGTTTACTTTATGTCTGTGTGTAAATACACATGCATGGAGAAGTCTGTGCAGTACAGGAGATAATATATGCCCATAAGCCCAGGCCATATGCCCTAGAGTTGGAGATACAGGAAAATGTGAGTCACCTGATATGTGTCTTAGAAACCCAACTCTAATGTTTTAAAAGACCAGCATGACATTTTACCCTGCATTGTCTCTAGCAGCCAGATCTAATTGTTGAAGTAATTCTGTTTGTCTTCTTGGAAGCTCCATATGACAACTTCAGCTTCTCTACATCTTTAACAGCATTTGGTACAACATTTTAAAACTCTATTCAAATACATATACATAAGAATCGAATTCAAAAAATAATTTATTGGTCTTTATTTTATATTAAATGGTATTTTGCCACTGCATACATCTGTGTACAACTTGCATGCCATGCACATGGAGGCCAGAAGAAGCCATTTGATTTCATGATACTGGAATTACAGATGGTTGTGAGTCATCATGTGAGGGCTAGGAACTCAGTACCTCTGAAAGAACAATGACCAGTGAATCATTGTTCTATCCTTGAATCTGATGACTTTCATCATCATTTTTCAGACAACAAACAGAGTTGAAATTTTTACATTCTCAATTGCCGTGTAAACATTATTGAAATGCCCATTCTTGTACTTTTATATCATGCTATACATGAATTGATTATCTATGCAAATAAAAGTTAAAAGCAGGGGATGAGTGGAAGATATGATGTTACTTTTTCCCATAAGGGTTTGACTTGTGTATGATATTAAAAAGAAAGAGATATAATTTCAAAACCTCACACTAGAAGAGAGAGAAAAATCCAAATTGATCACTACCACTAAAGGGGGGGGGGACAAAACAGGGAACATCAAGATTTCTTTTCCATTCACTTGACAAAAATATATTCATAAAACTAAGAAGTTTTAGAGAAAATTCATAAAGGACTGAATAGTTCCAAGCCTATTTAAAGTGTTCCTGAGTATACCAAGGCAGGAAACAAAAATTATTTTAGTAGCTGCATTATGAACTCACAGACATTATGCAGAGAGAGTCTAAATTATAGATCTCCATTGGGTTTATCCCCTCAGAGCTCAGGGAACCCTATGCAAGAGAAGTAAAAATTGTAGGAGTCAGAGAGAATGGAGGACACCACGAGATCATGGCTCCCTGAATCAACTAAAGTGAGCTTATATGGGTTCACAGAATCTAAAGCAACAATCATAAGTCCTGCATGGGCCTGCACCAGTCCTCTGCTTATATGATATGGCTCTTAGCTTGGAGAATTCCTGGGACCATTAACAGTGGGAGTGGCCATGTCTCTGACTCTGTGGCTTGTTCTGACTCTGTGGCCTATTTTTTGGACTCTTTTCCTCCTTTGGGTTGTCTTGTCCAGTCTTCATATGAGGGCTTTTACCTTGTCATATTGTGTCATATTTGGTTGTATTTGTTTATTGTCACTTGAAGGCCTGCTCTTTTCTGAAGGGAGATAGGGGAGGAGTGGATCTAGAGGAGAGGAGAGGTGGCAAAGAGCTGGGAGTAGAGGGAGGGGAAACTGTGATCAGGATGTATTTTGAGAAGGACCTATTTTCAATAAAAACAAACAAAACATTTACAGCATTACAATATAACTTGGAGCTAAAGCACTTACTCGGTATATGAGAGACCCTAGGTTCTGATCCCTAACACTGAAAAACCACAAAATTACAAATATTTACAAACCTATTTCATTTATGTCTATAAAGATATTTTAAACAAACATAAAGAATTTCAAGCAGATTTTATTAACAGTAAAGATACACAAAACAGAGAAAGGATTTTTAAATGTAAATTAGGTATTAAGAATTCCCAAAGGCTGGGCATGATGGCACACACCTTTAATCCCAGAACTTGGGAGATAGAGGCAGGCAAATCTCTGTAAGTTCAAGACCAGCCTGGTCTACAAAGCAAATTCCAGAAAAGCGTGTACTGCTACACAGAGAAACCCTGTCTCGAAAAACAAAAACAAAAAATATATTCCAAAAGAAAATGATTCAGTATATTAAATAATATAGGAATAAAGTCATAAAATTATAATTTATAAATATACTAAAGTGGAATTTGATAAAAGTCAGTATTTATTATGGATTTTTAAGAAAATAAAACTTTTAGTGAAACAAGAATAAGAGAAAATATCTTGATATGATAAGATATAACTATGTAAACCATGAAGCCATATTTCTAGAATTATATGAAATAGGTAAATAATAAAGACAATGTTGTTAGACAGGAAAGTCAAGAATAGTCTGAAAATTCAAAGCTAATAATTGCTTAACATTAATCTAGGGATGTGAAGCAATGCAATTCAAGAACAAATCAGAGATGAATGGGAGATATTAAGGTAATTTTCAGATTTTAATATTGTAATACCATTAATGTTTTTTCTCATCAAGCAGGCTTCATAGTAACTTTTAGCACTATAAAAGCTAGCTAACAGGGAGGAAATTTCCCAATCAGTTTGAGATTGAGTTCTCTACACCCAGCAACCAAAGTGTGGTATCTTCAGTAAAAAGGGTCTTACTATATTGTTATAACAAAGGACCATTAAAATAGTGTGTGTTGTTTCAGAGAATTCTATTGTCTCTCTGACTAGTAACTCATAGGAATCTATTACATGCCTTGCATTGTAATGTTCAGTTCTTATTACATTTGGTAAACATATTGTCTAACCCATACAGGGTACCTGTGTTTGAATTCATTCTTTTAAATTTGTATTTTGAAATTGAGTTACTAACTGGATAGTGTCCATAAAGCTTTTCTACTCATCTGTAGTTTAAATTAGTTCATCCACTATCTGATCTCCCTGCTCTATTCCTCCAGTGCCATTAAACTCTAGTGTTCTCCCCTCCAGATCACATGCCTTCTACTGTCCCTCCAATTATACATTTTTTTAATAATTTATTTTTTATTTCTTCAAGTTACATCTCAATCACAATCCCCTCCCTACTCCCCCCTCCAGTCCCACCCTTCCACCCTCCTCCCCCTCAACCCCCCCATCCTCTTCCCTTCCTTTTTTTTTTTTAGTTTAAGGTAATTGGACTGTCGAAGATACTTCCACATGACTTGTTCATAAACTCTTCTTTTGGGTTAGTCTTCCTTCACCTTTTTATTTTTCCATAATCTTATGCCTCTCCTTGTTTAATATTTTCTACCTCCAGTATTCTACCTCTCTACTGGTATTTCTTTCTATTACCTTGAAATACAATTTTAGTAATAGAGGACATGGCTTATTTGGTAATGTTTTTATGATACAAGCATGGGGATCTAAGTTTGGATCTCCAAGCACAGAAGTATATACTCACAGTCTAAAACTGGAAATACAGCAATGAGACCTCTTGAGCTCCAGATTCATGGAAAAATCTGGTCTCAAATAGTAAGGTAGAACTTTAAACTCATGGAGATGGTTGCATAGTAGAATGTTAAAGTCAGTTGCCAAATACGTATGGATTGGACATTGGGAATTTATACTAAGCCTTATAATTCTCACAATTGTGGCCTAATTATTTTTGTTGTTTTGTATTATATTTGTTGTTATAAGAGAAAGACCCATTTGTTGGAATGAAAGGGGGAGCAGTTGGGACAAAAAGATATACCTTAAACTTAAATAAAAGGGGAAGTGGATGGTGGGTGAGGGGGAAGAGGGTGGAAGGGTGGGACTGGAGGGGGCAGTAGAGAAGGGATTGTGATTGAGATGTAACTTGAAGAAAAATATAGTAAGGTAGTGGGTGAATGAGGAAATATTTGACATCCATTGCATACACACACACACACACACACTTTAATTTTATAATACCCATTATATTCATTTTTCTAATATGTTAATATGTTTTGGGTAAAATATTTGTATTGAATCTTCATACAGAAGAACAAAAGTATTTTCTGTTTTCTTATAGAAGCTACATATGTAAAGGTTTTATATATGGGTCTCTGAAGCATAACAAGCCTGTCTTTGTGTATAATGCAAGTTTTGTGTTTTTTATTTTTTTTTTAGTGGTGAGTGATGTGAATATACAATTGTTCCAACACAATTTAGTGAAGAAACTTTTAATGTTCTGTTAAATTCTTTTGCATCTTTGTTCAGTGTTAACATGCTGCCCATATACATTTAGATTGGAAAGTTACTGTTGCCACCTTTAAAAATATGTCAGAGAGAAAAGGGAAATAAAACCTAGAGTGGTTCAAATAGCATAGTAAGTATTTTTTTAATTCATAGATTAAAACACTTTATTTGGGCAGTTAAGTTTAATTTGTTAAGATACTATTAAATATTTGTTCATGGCATGAAGTTAAAAACAAAGGAATCATAACTAAAAACAATGAGGATTTTTAATGTGTCTGAGAGGTAGCAAGGTATAATCCAGAGTGTTTGTAAATGAGGACTATTGGTTTTTTAACTTTAAATTTGATACCAAATGTTAATTTTTAAATAGATTGTATCAAATTCTCAAAGAAAACTGGATACATTAATATTTGTTCATCAGTATCCTGTGTGGATACTATGTATGATGGAATGTACATACAACTGGGCATTAGTTTGTATATAATGGTCTTAGTACAATTGTTAGGACTTGGTTCTTTCCTTTCACCTTCCAGTAAGTTCTGGAATTTGAATTCTGGTCACTAGGTTTGTTTATCAAGAACCTATAATGATCAATCCATCTTGCCAACCTCTGAATATCAATTTTTAAAATATGTTGGAAAATGTATCAAAATGTTAGATATACTATCCACTGAAGTTTTATTAGGGGCTAATAATATATCATATGCATGATAATAATCACATATTAGACACTATACTGCAATTTCTGAAAAAGATTTGTCATACCAGTACACATGAATACAATGAAGAGAATGGATTTGAAAGACTACTCCAAGATATATATTGGGACATATTTGTACATCATATGTGTTTTAATTTTGTCATATTTAAATTTAAATACCAGAATGGGAATATCAGCAGGCAATTGAAGATTAATATCAATATCTCCTAAGAGCGGTCATGATTGGAGAGATAAATTTATTTTTGCACTAGTTAGTATAAAATGTCAACATGACATAGCCTAGAATCTCATAATGAGAGAGTCTCAATAAATAATTGTTTTTAATTAGTTTGTTGTTAGCTTGACAGACTGCTTTAATCGATTATTGGTAGGAATGGCACCATCCCTAGGCAGGTTGCCATGGTGTGTATATGGAAGTTAGAAAGTGAACCACAGAAAAAACTAGCAAACAACTTTCTTTCATGATTTGTTCCTCCTGGTTCTTGCATTGAGTTCCTGCCCTATCTTCCCTCAGTGATGAACTGAGTCCTAGAAGTGTAAGCCAAGTAAAACTATTTCTCTGGTAACTTGCCTTTGATGGCAGTGTTTATCACAGTAATAGAAAGCAAACTAGAATAACTTCCAATGCAATCAGTAGCCAATATTTCTAAGTGGTTTAAATTACCCTAGTTGACACTAAGGGTAAATAGTAGAAACAGTGGAAAAATGAAAGAGATATGTTTACCTAAAAAATAAAAAGACCACTATGGAAATCAGTCTGGCGATATCTTAGAAAACTTGGAATAGCTCTATCTCAAGACTTAGCCATACCACTCCTGGGCTTATCTCCAAAAGTTTCCTCAGCAATCCACGAGGATATCTCTTCAATTATGTTGATAGCAGCTTTATTTGCAATAGGTAAAAACTGGAAACATCCCAGATGCCCTTCAACTGAAGAATGGATTTAAAAAAAAAAAACTGTGGTAAATCTACACAATGGAATACTACTCAGCTATCAGAAACAAGGAAATCATGCAATTTGCAACCAAGTGGATGGAAGTAGTAAAGCTCATCATGAGTGAGCTAACTCAGACTGAGAAAGATACACATGGCATCTATTCACTTAACTGGATTTTAGCCATATAGTACAGGATAACAATCCTACAATCAATAGAACCAAAATAGCAGGGACACTCCACCGTAGTGGAACTGCCATGTTTGCCTCCTGTGGAAGAGGAAGCTCTTACACCTCATGTGACTAATGAACTTAGAGGGGCTGATACACGGAGACACCCCACATCAGAGGCATGAGAGGGTAGGAGGGAGGGGGTGGCAATGGAGACATAACAAAGTAATAAATAAACTTTTAAAAATATTTTTAAAACAAACAAAAATAATAAAATAAAAGAGTACATAAAGAGTCAAAGAAAAATAAAATTATTTTGAGATAAGATGAGAAATAGAAGAGACTTAGAAGACAAAAGAGACATTTTCAACAAGTTGGTAATTATCAGGAAGAGCTGTCCCACTCAGAAAATACATTCTCCATTTATATAAGGTTTTACAAGGGCTTAAGATAGTCTAACTGATTTCTGAGGCAACAACTTTAATAATTATTTTTAAAAGCTGAACTCACAATCCAATGAATAAATATTACATGCAAAATTTAAATACCCAGAGATGGAGAGGTGGTTCAGCAACTAACAGCATTTGCTGCTCTGGGTTTGGTTCGTAGTACCCACATGGTGTCATAGAAATTACTGCAACTACAGTTCCAGAGAATCTGATACTCTCTTCCGTCTTCCTAGGTTACTCTGCATGCACACATGTAAGCAAAACATGCATACACACAAAATAAAAATAAACAAGTTAAAAATTATAAACATGCATAACTTAGTATTGTGATATTTGTGAAGAAGTAAGAAAGAAGATAAATGAAAGAATACATTTAGTGATGAAGAACAATGACAGGATCAATTTTCACTATACGCTTCTGGAGGTGGACCAGTTTTATATCTTTTGGTAGAAAGAACAAAAAATAAAGAATGAAGACTTTGGAAATGAAAGACGAAATAAATACACCTAAAGAATTTGGGTCTCAAAAGATAGGAAATTAGAACCACACACATATGCACCCACACCCACATGTATACAAACACAGAATGAGAGAGAAAGAGAGAGAGAGTAATACAGAGACAGAGACAGAGAGGAGAGAGTGAGAATGAAATTAATATTATATTTGCCTAAATTGGTATTGATCATTGTATATTAATGCAAAATTAAGATTGTATAGGGCTACATCGGTATTGATCTTTGTATATTGATACAAAATTAAGATTATATTTGGCCACAATGGTATTGACCCTTGTATATTAATGTAAAATTAAGATTGTATTGGGCTACATCGGTATTGATCTTTGTATATTGATACAAAATTAAGATTATATTTGGCCACATTGGTATTTATCTTTGTATATTGATACAAAATTAAGGGTAACGCATCTTAAAGGTATTGTTCGTAGTAATACTTAAAAATGAAATGTCAAGTTTTGACCTCTCGCTACCAACCGACATAAACTGTTTAGGATAATTAAGAAACGGAAACTAATAGTCATGAAAACGTGTCATTTTGTTAGTTACTATGACAGTCT
>CAJQZJ010000742.1:121869-133100 GCA_907164525.1 Lophiomys imhausi | reverse complement strand
TTGAAGATTCAGATGTTTAGTCTCTTGTTATTTCTATAACATACCTTATTTCCTTTCTAAACCATGGATACTTTAAAAGTAAAAAACTACTTCCAAATCTTACATAAGCACATTGAATTTACAATTTCTTTCTTTCTTTCTTTCTTTTTTCCAAAGTATGAGTGTTTATTTGTTACTCTTAGAGACTTATTTTTGACTGGACTCAGACTTAGAAGTAGAAGCTCTCAGCGAGGACAGCCTACATCTCTTGGCAGTTTGGTCCTGGTGCTTTTCTTTGGCTTCCTTCATTCTCTTGGCCAAAAGTTTAGCATATTCTGCAGCCTCCTCCTTGGTTTTCTTAGTACGTTGTTTCTTCAGAGCAATACGTCGGCGTTTGTGTTGCAGGACACGTAGAGTAACAAGCCGCTGAATCTTGGGTGCTTTGTTTAAGGGCTTTCTGACAACATATTGGCAGACATCATCTTCTTTAGAGAGATTAAAAAGCTTTCGGATTCTACTAGCTCTTTAGGTCCCAACCGACGAGGCACAGTAGTATCTGTCAGTCCAGGAATATCCTTCTCTCCTTTTTTTACAATAACCAAGTTGATAACACTCAGATTGGCATCCACAATGCACTCAGATTGGCATCCACAATGCATCCGCACACAGACTTGTGCTTCCTCTCTCCTGTTCTCCTTGGCCTATAGCGTGAATGCCCCTTAATCAAGAGCAGGCGCACACTGCCATGCATCAACACGCCTTGCTTCATGCGAAAACCTTGTTTGTCATTGTCACCACTGATGCGGACCACATAACCCTTCTACTCATCACCCAGAGCGTCAGCAGCCAGTTCCGTGGTCATGCGCTTCTCATAGAAGGTACAGACAGAGCTTGCGGTCATCATCCACTTCAATGAGTTTCTGACAGCCAGTGGTGGGGAAGGTGATATTCAGCTTCATCTTGACACAGCTGACCCGCCTAGGAGGAGCCCCGAAAAAGAGCTACAATTTCTTTTTGTTGCCAGACATCGAACCCAAGGCCTCATGTGTACAAGGAAAGCACCCTGCCACTGACTATGTATCTAGTGTCCTGTTAAATTGTTACATGTAGATTCTTTTGTGGTCTTGGTCTTAAGGACCCAGTTTGCTGGTCTTAAGAGAGTATAACTCAGGTATATTATAGATATAGCTAAATTTGCATTAAAAGTAAATGAGCACTCATATATACTGTAAATGATAGCTTCTAGCATTTTTTAACTTGCATATGAAGTGCTTCTTATTATACTTAACTCTATAATTCATTCTGAAGTATGTTACAGGTGGTGATCTCTAGTTCTTTCTCAAACACACGCTTTCTTGGTGCCTGTGATGACTAAATCCATGTCTTATTGTTGTTGTGTCTTACTTCTCATAGAGTGGGCTTCCTATGTCAGGTCTCAGAAGTATTATTCTGTTCTTTTTTTGTAATTTATTTTTTATTTCTTCAAGTTACATCTCAGTCACAATCCTTCCCTACTCCCCCCTCCTGTCCCACCCTTCCACCCTCTTCCCCCCAACAGCTCCCCCTTTCAGTCCAACAAATGGTTCTTTCTCTTATAACAGTAAATACAATATAAAACAACAGAAATAAATAGGCCACAATTATGAGAGTTATATGGCTTAACGTACATTCCCAATGTCCAGTCCATATGTATTTGGCCCCTGACTTTAACATTCTACTATCTAACCATCTCCATGAGTTTAAAGTTCTATATCTAACTCAGCTTTCATACTAACTTGCATCACAATTTTAAAAACATCTTCTTAGATCCAGAACACCCTCTTGATTCCTAAACAACTCAAAATTTAACTATGAGACTCTAGCTATCTATTCTTCAACCACCACATTGTATCTTAAACCTCTAAACCCTGCTTACATTTTGCTGTTTTGTGTTTGAAATTTTATGTATTTCCATTTGCTTTTGTTGCCTGAGTGCTTCTGTTGACATGTTCAAAGTATTATTGCCAAGAAAATGTCAGTGATCTCTGAAATTTTCTGTTTCTATTTTTTGTTTGTGTTTGTGTATATAGGATATGCATATGTTTGCACATGTCTGTGCATGTGGTATATGTTTGGTGCTTTGTTCAAATGTTCTTCACCTTATTGTTTTATTTTTTTGAAACAGAATCTCTCATTGAACTCAGAGTTCACTGCTGTTTTGGCTAAACTGACTAGTCTGCTGGCCCATTTGGAATCATTTGTCTGGGGTTATAGATAAAAGCTACTGCATCTAGCTTTTATGTGGGTTTTTGGGGAACTGAGTTTAGGTCTTTCTTGTTGTATAACAATCACTTTACCCACTGAGCATTTCCACCAAGCCCTCCCTGCTGTTTTCTTACAAGGATTTTAGAGACTTACAGATTTATGTCACATACTTAGGCCTTTAATCCATTTTGAATTAATTTGGAGGTATGTTATAGGAGAATGGTCCTCTTTTATTCTGTTTTTATGTGGAAACTTGATGTTTCAAGGTTTGTTAATTTGTTTCTGTATTTTGTTTTCTTAGCTTTTGTATTTTGGTTTGGTTTATGTGAACAGAAGTTAGGTGATTGATTGGCACTGTGTCCTTGATTTCCTATCTCCCTCTCTCCCTCTTCTTCCCCCTCCCCTCTCTTTATACCTTCCTCCTCTCTCCTATTCAATTTCCAGGAGATTGACAGCTTTCCTCTACTACATATTTATCACCATGTTGTACTGCCATGTCAAAACCCTAAACTATTGAACTAAAATACCTTAGAAAAGAAACCTCTGTCACTAAGATCCAAAAGACATTTTTTCTCATTTTAAGTTTCTTCATTAAAATATTTTGTAACATTAACATAAAGCTTAAAACAATTTGCAATTCTAAGTTCTAATGCAATTGTGAAATATGTTAGTCTTTTCCAATAAACTGGTAGGTAGTTTATCATTCAATTGTACTATATTGAATATATAACTCATTACTTTCTCAGATTTTACCACAATCTGCATTTCAAATTTATGAATTAGTTGTCATTTAGCTTCTTGGAAATTAGTATGCTATGTTAGATTTATTAAAAATCTACTTTCAAAAAGAAAGAATATATTTTCCCTTTTACTTTAAATACCAGTAATTAACTCTCCAGTGTAGACATACATATGAGGTAATTTTCAGATACTTCAGATTTGTGTAGGCCCATTATTTCACAGTGCTATTTACAGAGAATCTCACTTCATACTACTGTAATATATCTAATGAAAGTCACAAAAACTTACAGAGTCTATGTCATTCTCTCATATAATTGTTACCAAATGCTTCAAACATGTCTTACAGAAGAGTTTTATGTGTGTGCTTTGTGTTATATATGCTCACTGTGTTCCCACAACAAAATATTTTCATATGGAAAATGCCAAGATGAGTGAATAATAAATGAAAAATAAAATCCTTTCCCTATTCCTTAATTTTCCTAAGTCATACTTTGAACACCTCTCAATATGAATACTAACCACTGAATGTTCTTTGTGGTGCTTTTGTATATGATCTTTCTCTAGATACCTAAATGTCCTTGCATTACCATGAATTAAAAAATATTTTGGTATTATATGATATGTAGGAGTCTTTTAAAGAATATCCACTAAATGGAGAGTTCAAAGGAAGACTGAATAATAGAAAATAGTGGACTAACATATGGGCAAATTTGTCTTTCTTGGTTGTCAACTTGGCATGCCTGGGTAGATATAACCTACATTGAAGAAATGCCTCTACCAAATTTACTGTGAGCATTTCTGTGGAGTATTTTCTTAATTGCTAACTAATGTGGGAGGGCCCAGCCCATTCATTTTGGGAAGTAAACTCCCTAGGCATTTGTCCCTGTGCTGTCTAATTTTATAAGCTGAACATGAGCCTGAGAATATCTCAGTAAGCAGTATTTCTCAGTGACTTCTGCTTTAGCATCTTGCCTTGAGTTCCTGCCCTGACTTGACTCAATAATGAATTTTCACCTGGAAGTATAAGATGAAATAAACTTTTGCCTTGTCAAGTTATTTTTTGTTAGGGTATTTCATACCAGCAACAGAAAAACACTAATTTTTTATGATGCTAATAATCTTATAATCTTACTGTAATTCTAGGTAAAAATTATGAGAGATGAAAGATATCCAAGAACTTTACCAATTTGGGGGAGGGGGTGGCAGTCCCAAACATTTTAAAGGAAACTTTGCATCTTTTGTTTGTCCATCATCTATCTTCATGCTTAACACAAACCACAAGGTACTTTAATCTCTCTGAAAATGACTTGGTTTTTCAAATAAGTATAACACCTGCAGAATTCCTTAATGTTTCCTTTTGTTTCTGCTAATGATGACTCAATACCTCACTGTGTTTTACTCTGCTATGTTAATATTTCAGATCCCAGGTTCACTGGGCTCACGCAATTGATATGGCTATAGGAGTTATTCTAAGATTTAATAGTTTTATCACTCCTATTTCTTATAAAAGGTACTTTTCCATGACTGTTACATATTATATATTTTTTCAAACAGTGCCTTATAGCAATTGCTATAATACTGTTGCAAGTTTCTGGTATTTTTTTTTTTTTGGTTTTTTCGAGACAGGGTTTCTCTGTGTAACAGCTCTGACTGTCCTGGTCTCACTTTTGTAGACCAGGCTGGCCTCGAACTCACAGAGATCCGCCTGCCTCTGCCTCCCAAGTGCTGGGATTAAAGGCGTGCGCCACCACCGCCCAGCTAAGTTTCTGGTATTTACATAACTGATTAAAGAAAGATATAATTTAAATAATATTTAAACATATATAGGCCCTAAACTTTAATCGTACAAAGTATATCTATATAATATATATATACATATATAATCTTTATATAATCTTATATAAAATAACTTTTATTATGACATTTTTATGTATGTATATACTGCATTTTTTGTCATAGTCACTTCCAATTACCCTGTTGTTCTCCTCACACTCCTGCTGAGTCCCTTCCCCTTCTGCTTTCATGTGTCTATATTACTTTCTTTTGTAACCCTTCAGGATGATGGGTTACTTACTACTGGGTACACAACTGAAGAAAAATCTCTTCCTCCCTGAACAAACATTAACTGCCTGTAGGTCCTCATGAATAACCTTCCCCTAAGTTATAATTTTTTAAACTTTAATTTATACACAGAGAGAATCACCCACACACATGTTTATAATTTTATTAGTACCACTCTAAAATGAAGTACACAGAACACTAAAGTGTGTCAATATTAAATTACTTGAAGGTATTGTCCTAATTACATTGTTCCTTGCTCACTATCTAGTTACTTGCTATATTGTAAGCAAAGTTTGAAAGGAATCCAAAGTCTCTGGCTCAAAACAAACAAACAACAGACAAAAATTTTTTTAAGGAGTTACACTATTTTTAAACTTCAAAGTGCAACAAATAGGCATTTTTGTTGGATTGTATCATTTCTAGCAGGTAGTGTTCTAAATATTGGAATATGCAGATCAAACACCAGCTACTTATGACAGGAAATCTATGTTGATTTTTCATAGTTGAACCCTTCTGTAGGATTTGAGCTCATTGAAGAGAAGTTGATTTACTCAGGTTGTGTATTCACTCTGGAGAAGTTAAAACTTAGTGATGAATACAAATTATCGACTTAATTCTTCAATTCAATACATTTCCTTCTTAAAACTTTATAGCAATAAGAAAATATTTCATGGATATTGTCCAGGTTCAATCTTTCCTTGAGGCTAATGGCATAGGAATTTCTAATGCAATATTGTGGGACCTTTCTCAGCCTAATTTTGCTAGACCCAAGAACCAAAGGCAATACATATTCATAGTCTCTAAATATCAACGTGGGACAGTGGCTACCATATTTGTTGATTCACTCTAATTAAGATTAAAGATGGAGACACCCCAAGGAGTAAGCAAAGCAGAAGAAGGTGTTATTAAGGAGAATTATGCAAAAGTGAGAAATTTGAGGAAACTGAGACAAATTCCTGAGATTTAGAGGGAATCCCACACACAAGAAAACTATTGAATTTCCTTTTTAGGGAATATTTATGGATATGGAAGAAACCAGACAAAGGCTAAGGTAATTGTTTTCAGGTTGGTTAATTCTCTAGGCTATCATGATGCAGTCAATGAATGTCTGAAACCGTACTTTTTAATTATTAAACAGTTATTTATTAGTAACTATATTCACTTATAACAAATACACTTAATTACTATTCCTACAAATTCCTACAACCCCTACGAATGCCTACAACCCCTAAGACCTAACCACTAAACCTACTGATAAGTATTACAACTATTTTCATAACCTTTTAGAAGGATACAGTCTCTGGGGCAGGTCCTCAGTCACCAGGAACACAGTCTCTAGGGTAGACCCTTTAATGCACTTAGCAGTCTTTATTCTGGAATATCTCAGACGCAGGTTCGTCAGGGTAAATTGGCTATTGAAGTCTCACCTTAAATAAGGCTTGAGGCTTTCTTCTCTCCGGGAGACCTCAGCGTCTGTAGGCCACCTTACTTCCTTCGTATCAGCAACTCTGCCGTTCTGCCTCAGTCTTTAAAGCTGGCCACAGTTCCGTTCAGGCCACTGTTCGGACAGGTCAAACCCCTCTAGGCAAAAGCTGAGCCACAGGGTTTAGTCCTTGGTCTTTTGCTGTATTGATGAGGCTTTCTCTGCTCACCAACTTCTTTCTGCCTCAGGGAAATCTGGCCATCAATTCACCAACACTTTCTTCAGCAGGACTCGGTAACATGGAGCTCTCTAGTATCGGGTGGGGGGCCCTTAGCACAACCCCTGGGCTCATCCATTTGTCCTTAAATAGGATTGCTCCTTGTTCCACCTGCTTCAGCTTTATTTGGGCTCTGCCCACTTAGCAGCTGAAAACAATTCCAGGTCATAAAGTCTTTCCTTGTTTCACCTGGCTTCAACCTTGGTTTTCAGTCATAGAGACTCCCCTCGTTTCACCTGACTTAATCCATAAGCTGATAAGCTAATTGCTCACAGCCAAGTTGATCTTCATGCCCCGAATTAAGAGACTGTATCAGAAACCTAGATATTCACTAAATCTAATTTATATTAATCTATCTCCCTACAAATGTCCCACATACTCTATGCATGTCCCTGGCAAAACCAAGGAGGTGATATACTCTGTTTACCACTATGCACCAAATTAGAAATGATTGAAAGTTTGTCTGTACATATATTGATAAATCTATGCCTGCAGTCTGACTATCTTCTACCTGTTAGTCACTTAGATGGCATACCTATCCTTTGAACTTGCAGGTATCTTAAGTCCTATTAACTACATTATAGTCTCTCTGTTTTTGTATGTACCAAAAAGTACCTGTAGTTTTTTAAGTCAACTCCTTGTCTATAGGATGGTCTGCAGTGAGATTCCTGACATAAGTAAAATATTTTGATTTCTTAGAATCTATATTTCTTTGTAATTTAGTCTGCTAGTTCTGTTACTAGCAAGAATATGTAAAAGAACAATGTTATCTAGCATATGTTCCCCAGGAAGTGTCTCATAGTAATTAGCTAGCCAGCTTACCTGCACTGGCTTTATTTCTCAGAGTCTATTTGTCTCTTATCAGGTTCTCTTGTCAACATTGTATTCATCTGTTAGCTTTTTGTTTCTCATATACAGTGCTTATGATTTGGCTATGTTAACACTAATGCATCAATTTTTACAACAACATATTTAAACAGCTTTCAGTGTTTACCATGGGCCCTTTTCAAATATGTCTTAGTTAGATTCCATTGTGTGATAAAACAGCATGACTAAAAGCAACTTAGGGAGTAAGGAGTCTAATTCATCTTGTAGCCTGTATGAAATACATCATTCAGGGACCAGAATTCAAGGCAGGAACCTGGGGACATTAACTGATGTGGAGTCCATAGAAAGAAGCCTCTTACCCATTTATTTACTCATGGCTTGAACAACCTTCTTTTTGTAGCATGCAGGTTGATTGATTCAGTGGTGACACCACCCACAATGAATTGAGCCCTCTCTTATCAATCATAAATTAAGAAAATACTTGGCCAGACATGGTGGTACATGCCTTTAACTCCACCACTTGGGAGGGAGAGATTTCTGCAAGTTGAAGGCCAAACTCATCTCCATAGTGAGTTTTAGAATATCCAGAGAAAGATGCTCTCTAGAGAGAGAGAAGAAAATGCCTCACAGAGGAACATTTTTCAATTGAGGTTACCGCTTCTCAAATGACTCTAGCTTTTGTTAAACTAGCCTTGTACACCTCACTACCAATAGAGAATTAGCACTTATAATTACTTCTTTTTTTTTTTTAAAGATTTATTTATTTATGGTATATATATGAGTGCTCTATCTGCATGTACACCTGCAGCCAGAAGAGGGAATCAGATTACATTGAGGATGGTTGTCAGCCATCATGTGGTTGCTGGGAATCGAACTCAGGACCTTTGGAAGAGCACTTGCCAGTGCTCTTAACCACTGAGCCATCTCTCCAGCCCATAATTACTTCTTTTTAAAGTGTACTTAATAGACTTAATTTTAGAACATCATAGACTCATCAACACCACCTATTTGTATACCACTTCACACACAGTCCCCGTTATTAGCATTTTCTTAGTGTACATCAATTGTACAGCACTACTAGAATAAATTAAAAACAAATATGATGATTGTACCTTATGTGGAATCTAAAAGTAAAGTATGCAGATGATAAGCTTGTGGTTAGCATGGGGGCCTGGAAAATTTTAGTCAAAGAGCAAAATGCAAAATCAATTTTTTAAATGACTAGAAGGAATGAGTTCTGAAGGATCACTGTACAACACAGTGACTATAGAATAGAAAATTGCTTGGAGAATATTTTCAGTGTTCTCAGCACATAAATTCTATGATGTAGTCAATATGGTGGTTTGCCACTTCATCTTATATCAAAGAAAAAGAGTAAAGGAAATACCAAATTTTAAATTATATACAGATAATTTTCTGAGATGATAGCTATCATATACATCCAGGGAATAAAATACTGTTAGTAATGCTATGAAAAAAAAAATACTTCCCTACAATTTTAGAAAATATTGTAAGAAAATATTTGTGCTGTTTGAGTCATTAATAGTATATACTCATATCAGCTCTCTTTAGTAATACTATTGTAGTATTATTATTTGAAGCTTGCAGTTTCCATTAAGGTTAATAGTTTTATACACTTATATGGTTTGAGACAACCACACGTCATGTATTCATCACTATATTATCACACAGTATAATTTTGCTACTTAAAAAAAAAAAAAAAAAAAAAACTTTTTTTTTCCTGAATGTCATGGGATGTGAAGGTCAAAGGCCAGTTTGTAAAGTCTGTTTTCTTCCTTTACCATATAAGTCCTGAGAGTTGAACTCAGGACTTTAGGCTTGTTGACAGGTACCTTTCCTCTCTGAGCTATCCTACCTGCCCCAACGTTTATTTTGGAAATCATCTTAGTTACTGCTGGTCTTTAGAAAATATGAGTTAAGCTGCTGTAATTATGAATGTGCAGGTTTGTGTACTACAAGTTTTCCCTTCATTCAAGTAACTTGGAAGATGAATGTTAGATTATAGAGTTACTGTATCATAAGTAGCTGTATTATTTTTGTCTTCAAAGCAACAAATGGCCATTTCTGTTGTTCTTTATTCCTTCTAGCATTTAATGTTCTTTTAATTTTTTTCCTTTCAAAAACATTTATTGCATGGACTCTGATTCATATGACTGCAGTCATTTTGAGATTAAAAACAGCCATGATTTCTCTGAGAAATCCAATAGGTTTTCCTCCGTAATTTTCCAGCATTATTTCAAAAGGCAAAATCCTTAGAGTAGTATATGAAATATTACTGCTGGAACAAATGACACATTGATAATGTATTAGACTCTTTGATATTAGCTTAAGGTAAACCAGGTGGCTGGACATGGTGGTGCACGCCTTTAATCCCAGCACTTGGGAGGGAGAGGCAGGCAGATCTGCGTGAGTTCAAGGCTAGACTGGTCTACAAAGTGAGTCCAGGACAGCCAAGGATATACAGAAAAGCCCAGTCTTAAAAATAAAATTAAAAAAAAAAGATAAACCAGGTAAATTCTGAGTAGGATGAAGTCCTTTTCTTTCTGACCAATATATGTACCTCTCTTGTGACTCAAATTACAGAAATGGGCTTTGTCTTTCTGCCCAATGAGCACAATTCTTCCAGCAAGTTCACCAACAAATTACATACATTCTGCTGAATTCTGAATCTGTCCAGCTCTCTTCAGTCTCTTGCTGCCTTGGAAGCAATTCTAACTTTCTGGGTGTCTTAGTTACTTTTCTACTGCAATAAAGAAACATCATGTGCAAGGCAACTTATAGAAGAAAGGATTTAATGAGTGCTTGCTAACAGTTTCCAAGGGTTAGAATTCATGACCATCAAAGTAGGGAGCATGGAGACATGCAGGTAGACATATTGCTAGAGCAGTAACTAAGACTTTACATCTCATCCACAAGCATTAGGTAGCAAAATGTAAGATTGTGGACTTTTGAGACCTCAAAGTCCTCCTCCAGTGATATACCTCCTCCAACAAGCATACCTCTTATTCTTTTCTCCTAAACAGTACCAACAATTGGGAATGTTTGCATGTTTGCAATGTTTGCATTCAAATAGGTTATCCTATGGAGGCCATTTTCATTCAAAGTACCACACTTAATCTGTTTTTTTTTAAACATTAGTCATTATAATCCTATAGCTGTACATTGTCTGAAATTTCCCAATGACATGTAAACTGCCTAAATTTTCATATAGTAATTATATGTAATCTTATATATTTTGCCCATTTCAATGAATGTTTTATTGTGCTATCATTTATTTATATATTTGTATTATTTAATATACTATATACTTCTATCATTTACATATATATATGTACAATTTAATACACTGTACACTTTTTGATGAGTTTCACAGGTACAAATGGATCCCTATGGTGATTTGAATGAAAACTATCCTTCATGGTCTTGGACATCTGAATACTCAGGCCCTAGCTGGTGATTTTTGTGTTACTGTTTGGGGATATTTAGGTGATGAAGCCTTGATAGAGGAAATGCATCACTGGAAGTAGACTTTGTGAGTAAAAGCCCTGTCTTATTTCTGGTTTGTTCTCTCCTGGTACTTTTGTTTCAGGTTGAAAGTTGTCAGCTTTCTTCTACTGTTGCCATTCCTACTGCTTGCTATAGTGTCTACTGTGATGG
>CAJQZJ010000742.1:85235-121859 GCA_907164525.1 Lophiomys imhausi | reverse complement strand
GAAAATGGGAGGAACGTGGGAAAGGGTATGAGGGTAGGACTGAGTAGAGAGGAGGGAGGGGACTGCAATCAGGATGTAAAATGAATGAATAAAGAAACAAACAATAAATGACTTAGGAATGTTGGAAACAGATTGACAATTTTCCCCTTCTTGATGAACAAGAACCTTTGCAGAACCTGGGCACAATCATGAAATTTATACTGGAATTTATCCCTGAAGGCTCTAACCTCATGGCAGTGTTGTGAGCACCTATCCTAGTTTCATCTCTGTTACTGTGATAAAATACTTTAACAAACAGGAACTGACGTCAGAAATAATTTATTTGGTGTACTATTCTAAGTTATGGTCGATCATTTCTAGGATGTCAAGGCAGGAATTAAGCAGCTAATTATGTTCATTCAGAGTCAAGAGCAGGAAAAATAAACCCCAAAATAGCTACTTGCTCAGTCCACTTTTTTTCACTTTTATATCCTTCATGACCTAGTCCAGAATATGGTGATGTACATGTGCAAGGTGGTCCTTCCCATATCAATTAAGCAATTAAGAAAAATCTTATGTACGCCTGAAGGCCAACCTGACCGATGCACACTGTCTTACACAAATTCTCTTCCCAGATGATTTTAGGTTATTTCAAGTTTATATTTAAAACTAACAATCACAGAACCTTCAAAAATGTGGCGGAAATGGAGAAGCTAGATAATTCAGGAAATGCATTTGAAGAGAATATTCAGGTCCCACTTCCTTCATCTTTCCTTTGCTTCCTGGCTACCAGGAGTTTTCTAATTTGTGCTATTGCATGCTTCCTGAAATGAGGCACAAGAGCACCAGAAATAACTCACAATGAAATGATACCAGGATTTAAAATAAGCCTTTCTTGTTTTTTGAGTTCATTAGCTCAATGATTTTTCCACATAACATTTTTATTGATTCTCTGTGAGTTTCATATCATGCACCTCAATCACAATCCCTTCCCAGTCCTTCTATGACTGACCTATTATTGTGACCTCCCAAAAGAAGTAAAAAATAAAATAAGAAATAAAAAACAAAAAAACAAAATCCACTTAATGTTAACTGTATACTCACTGGGGCATGGTCAAATTCTTAGTGCCCTGACCCTTAATTATAATTCAGTCTTTCCCCTCACATACCTGTCTCATAATTTTTTTAAAATGTAACATTCCCATGGAGAATTAGGGAAACTAGTACTGACCTACAAGAATCTGTGAAATTAATGTTAGACGATATGCAGAGCTCTGAAAAGGCTCTGCTCTCTGTAACTATATTATAAATGTGAATGGTTTCCATTTCAGGACAATGATCACATAAAACTCATTTAAGTATTTTGTGTTTTGTATTTGTGGAAAGAGAAAAAGGAAAGAGAGAGACAAAGAGATAAGAAGACATAAAATATGAACAAGTTATGATTATTGGTTTTTTTTGGGGGGGTGACAGGTTGCCAAAGCATGAGAATAGAAATTAAATTACACTAAATGAAAATGTGAACTTTTTCTTCAGCACAGACTAGTGATACTTTTATCAGAAATTCCAGGCTGGCTCCAGTCCAGGTTGCACTGTACTAATAGGCTACAATTACAGCTTTTTGTTAGAACCATTGAGCCAGACAGGGATTTACTAAGCTTGAAATGCAAGAGTGGGGGGTGGTTGTTATGGAAGAAAGTTGATTTACTTTTTCTTTGTCAACAAGGTACTTGTTACCTAAGAAACAGAAAAGGATCCCTTCACATATATTATTAGGAAGAAGTATTTGGATTTTGAATCTTGTGCATAAAGATTCTGGGTACATTTTTTTTTTTTTTTTAGTTAGGGAGAAAGATCTTGCTTTCACCCTTTTGTATCAGGAGAAATGAGAACTAGCAATTTTACTTTAAACTCTATAATAGATATTTTGGTAATATTACTTATACTACTTATGCATTTGTGGGAAAAATACTCCTGTTTATAATTTTTATAATGATTAGTTTGAAAGGGAAACATTATGCTAAACATTGAATTCAGCTGTCACAAAGCCAGACTAAAGTACATATCAGTTATAAAAGATGATATAAATGCATTTTGTCTAGTTTCAATTCATCATAGGTTTTTTTCTTTCTCATCTTTTTTTTATTCATTCACCAAAAATATTTAAGGAGGAAACTGTATGTTATTCATACTCTCCTGACAATTTTCCTGTTATTTGTGACTAGCCTTTTTGGAGAGAAAAGCTGTTTTCCTAGGGTTTCTAGCATGCTTGTATATGCAACAGGTCCCTGACAAGCTCCTTGAAAATGGCACAGTGTCTATCAATCACTCAGCACAGGAAACTCTCAGATGGGGTGATCTTAGATTTCTGTCTTTCAGACTGTACTTTGGCCACATGCTAAAAATAAATCAGGATCTTTACTGCATTTGTTAACTAAATTGAAAGAGCAATCATTATGACTTGTAATGAAAGGTTTTCCGTTCTTAAAAAAAAATAGTAGTAATGATTATAGAATGATGATTTTTGTCACATGTCTCCTTAAATTTCTTATTTGGCTTGACAAAATATAGTCTGGCGATAGGTCAAGTAGCAGGTCTGCCTTCGTGAGTATCCATCCCTTCAATTCCAGAGTACACTCTTCTGCAAAGGGCTCTTTTGAATCTTCAGGTCCAATTCTCAATTTTTGAAGTTTTTCTATGAACAAAGGGGGAAAAACTGGTTTAAGTTTCATCTAACTGAATTAATTTATTATATGATTTACAATTTAATTTTCTGCTTGGCAAATTTTCACTTAGTTTGGTCTGAATATTTTACTTGAAAACTTTGTGAAAGTTTCTCTTTCACCTGTTTATCTTATTTTTCCTAAAAGTTTTACTAACTTTTTTCCTTTATTTTTTATTTCTTCAAGTTACATCTCAATCGCAGTCCCCTCCCTATTTCCCCCTCCAGTCCCACCCTCCCACCCTCAACCCCCCATCCTCTTCCCTTTTTTTTTTCTTTTAAGTTTAAGGTATATCTTATTTCCCCCTACAGTTTCCCCTTTCAGTCAAACAAATGGCTCTTTCTCTTATAATAATAAATACAATAAAAACCAACAGAGGTAATTAGGCCACAGTTATGAGGGTTATGTGGCTTAGTGTACAATCCCAATGTCCAGTCCATATGTATTTGACACCTGACTATAACATTCTACTATCTAACCATCTCCATGAGTTTAAAGTTCTATATCTAACTCAACATTCATACTAACTTGCAACACAATTTTAAAAGCATCTTCTTATATCTATAACATTCTCTTGACTCCTACAACACTCAAAATTTAATTATGAGGCTCTAGCTATCTGTTCTTCAACCACCTCAGAGACCTGAGAGGGATAAATATATCTGATTTTATAGGAAGTACAGGGCCTGCAGCTTCCAAAACTAAGAAATGACATACCAGCGGCTGCCTGGACAGTTCCCATATATTACAGCATCAATCTTCAGTCGTTTGGCCCCATTTCTCTGACAGACATTGATTGTAGAGCAGGGGTTATGAAGGACTTGCCTACCCAGTCTTGGCAGAGCTAGGCGGTCGACTTACATGCTTCCAGGTTTTGTCCTTTTTGGACAACATTCTGTCTACAGTTGGAGTAGGGGCTTATCCTACAAAGAGATAGGCTTGCAACTAATTCAATCATCTCCCACTGGAGATTCTTTGATGCTCATCTTCTACTTGGTGTAGAATAGGGGGTGCTGTCAGGAGTTGATATGTCTCGATATAAAAATATCTAAAGTTACGAACACATCTTTGAATGCCATATTCTGCAGATCTCTTGAGGTTTTTGAAGAAGCCCTATCTATATCTTCTATTAGGGTAAGCAGATGTTGCTTGTCTCTTAGCAGCTTTATTTCTGATTTGCATAGAAAATAACTATAATAGGCTGTCATAGTACCTAACAAAATGTCCGGCTTGCATAAATATTAGTTTGCATCTCTTAATTATCTTAAACAGTTTATGACAATTAGTAGTAAAAGGCCGAAACATCACATTTCATTTATTTTTCTTTACCTCCTATCACTTCCATCCCATTTCTCTGGGGTGGGGTGTCCTTATATAACAGTCCCTCATCTCATTTGAGAGGTCGTGTGAGGGCCAAGAGCCTCCTCATTCACTGGGGATCTACGAGGCAGTACTATCAGTGAAAAGTGTCTCATTGCCCGGGAGAGAGAACTAAAAAACAAACAAACAAATAAGCAGACAAATAGATAAAAAAGACTGAAAAATAGAAAAAAATATAAAAATATAAAAAAATAAATAAATAAAAATAAAAATAAAAAGTCCATGTCCAAGTTCCCTTTGGTGTGTTTCTTGTAGTATCGATTCCTTCTACTATATAGCTAAAATCTTACTATAAGTGAATAGAGGCCATATGCATCCTTCTGAGTCTGGGTTAGCTCACTGAGGATGAGCTTTTCTAGTTCCATCCATTTGGCTGCAAATTGCATAATTTCATCGTTTCTGATAGCTGAATAATATTCCATTGTGTAGATGTACCACAGTTTTTTAACCCATTCTTCGGTAGAGGTACATCTGGGTTGTTTCCAGTTTCTAGCTATTACAAATAAGGCTGCTATAAACATAGATGAGGAAACTTACTTATGATTCCATGAACAGGCATTTGGGTGTATACCCAGAAGTGGTATGGCTGGGTCCTGAAGCAAAGCTATTCCAAGTTTTCTAAGATATCGCCAGACTGACTTCCATAGTTGTTGCACAAGCCTGCACTCCCACCAGCAATGGAGTAGGGTATTCATTTCTCCACACCCTCACCAGCATGTGCTGTCATTTGAGCTTTTGATGTTAGCCAATCTGACAGGTGTGAGATGGAATCTCAGAGTCATCTTAAGTTACAGTTCTCTGATTATTAAGGATGTTGAGCATTTCTTCAAGTGTCTCTCAGCCATTAGGGATTCCTCCTTTGTGAATTCTCTATTTAGCTCTGTCCCTCTATTTAGCATTTTTTGATTGGATTATTTGGTTTCTTGGCATTTAATTTCTTGAGTTGTTTGTAGATTTTGGATATTAGCCCTCTGTCAGATGTGGGGTTGGTGAAGATTTTCTCCCAGTCTGTAGGCTGCCGTGTTGTTTGAATGACAGTGTCTTTTGCCTTACAGAAGCTTTTCAGTTTCATGAGGCCCCATTTATTGATTGTTGATCTCAGTTCCTGAGCTGTTGGTGTTCTGTTCAGGAAGTTGTCACCTGTGCCAATGAGTTCGAGGGTTTCTCCCACTTTTTCTTCTAGTAGATTTAGTGTGACCGGCCTTATGTTAAGGTCTTTGATCCACTTGGACTTAAGTTTTGAACAAGGTGATAAGTATGGGTCTAATTTCATTCTTTTACAAGTGGACATCCAGTTGGACCAGCACCATTTGTTGAAGATGCTGTCCTTCTTCCATTGTGCGCTTTTGGATTCTTTTTCAAAAATTAGGTGGCAATAAGTGTGTGGGTCTATTTCTTGATCTTCAATTCGATTCCATTGATCTACTGGTCTGTTTCTATACCAATACCATGCTGTTTTTACTACTATTGCTCTGTAGCACAGCTTGAAATCTGGGATGGTAATACCTCCAGATGTTTTTTTATTGTACAAGATTGATTTAGCTATTCTGGGTTTTTTGTTGTTCCATATGAAATTGAGAATAGCTTTTTCCACGTCTATAAAAAATTGTGTTGATATTTTGATAGGAATTGCATTGAATCAAAATTTTCTTTTGGTAGGATGGCCATTTTTATTATGTTGACCCTACCTGTCTATGAGCATGGGAGATCTTTCCATCTTCTAAAGGCATCTCCAATTTCTTTCTTCAAGGGTTTGAAGTTCTTGTTGTACAGGTCCTTTACTTGCTTGGTTAGAGTTACCCCCATGTATTTTATATTGTTTGTGGCTATTGTGAAGGGAGTTGTTTCCCTGATTTCCTTCTCAGCTCATTTATTTGTTGTATAAAGAAGGGCTTCTGATCTTTTAAAATTAATTTTGTATCCAGCCACTTTGCTGAAAGTGTTTATTAGCTGTAACAGTCCCCCGCCCAAGTTCAGAAGTCATATGTGGTCCAAGAGACTCCTCATACACTGGGGCCCTACAAGGCAGTATCACTAGGGAGAGAAAACAAAACAAAACAAAACAAAACAAAAAAGTCTACTATATACTACAGGGTATCGATACTACAACCAACACACCAAAGGGAACATGGACATAGACTTATTTTTTAGTTTTTTATTTGTATGTTTGTTTATTTGTTTGTTTGTTTTTAGTTTTCTCTCCTTGGAAATGAGACATTTTTCACTGGTGGTACTGCCTTGTAGACCCCCAGTGTATGAGGAGGCTCTTGGCCCTCATATGACCTCTGAACTGGGGCGAGGGACTGCTATGTAGGGACACTCCACTCCAGAGGAGTGGGATGGAAGGGTTAGGGGGTAAAAAAAAATGAAATGTGAATTTTCGGCCTTTTCCTACCAATTGTCATAAACTATTTAGGATAATTAAGAAATGCAAACTAATAGTCATGCAAGCTTGCCATTTTGTTAGGTACTATGACAGTCTATTATAGTTATTTTCTAAGCTACTCAGAAATCAAGTTGCTAAGATAAAAGCAACATTTGCTTATCTAAATATAAGAGATAGATAGGGTGTCTTCAAAAACCTCCAGAGATCTGCAGACTATGGCATTCAAAATGTTTTAACTTTAGATTTTTTGATATCGAGACATGTCAGCTCCTGACAGTACCCCCTATTCTACTCCAAGTAGAAGATGAGAATTGAAGAATCTCCAGTGGGAGATGATTGAATTAGTGGCAAGCCTATCTCTTGGCAAGAAAAACCCCTTGCTCAAACTGTAGACAGAATGCTGTCCAAAAACGACAAAAATTGGAAGCAGGTAAGTCGACAGCCTAGCTCTGCCAAGGCAGGGTAGGCAAGTCCTTCATAATTCCTGTTCTACAATCAATGTCTGTCAGAGAAACAGGGACAAATGGCTGAAGATTGATGCTGTAATGTATGGAGAGAAGATAGGAACTGTCCAGGCAGCCACTGGTATGTCATTTTTTAGTTTTGGAAGCTGCGGGCCCTGCACTTCCTATATAATCTGATATATTTATCCCTCTCAGGTCTCTGAGGTGGTTGAAGAATAGATAGCCAGAGTCTCATAGATAAATTTTGAGTTGTTTATGAATCAAGAGGGTGTTCTGGATCTAAGAAGATGCTTTTAAAATTGTGATGCAAGTTAGTATGAAAGCTGAGTTAGATGTAGAACTTTAAATTCATGGAGATGGTTAGATAGTAGAATGTTAAAATCAGGTGCTAAATACATATGGACTGGACATTGGGAATGTATGCTAAGACATATAACTCTCATTATTGTAGCCTATTTATTTCTGTTGATTTTGTATTGTATTTATTGTTATAAGAGAAAGAACCAGTTATTGAACTGAAAGGGGGAGCTGTTGGGAAGAAAAATATATACCTTAAACTTTAAAAAAAAGGGAAGAGGATGGGGGATTGAGGGGGAAGAGGGTGGGAGAGTAGGAGTGGAGAGGGGAGTAGGGAGAAGATTAGGATTGAGATGTAACTTGAAGAAAGTCTAAGTCCATGTTTCCTTTGGTGTGTTGGTTGTAGTATAGATTTCATATACCATGTAGCTAAAATCCAACTATAAGTGAATAGATGTCATGTGCATCCTTCTGAGTCTGCATTATCTCACTCAGAATGAGCTACTCTAGTTCCATCCATTTGCCTGCAAATTGCATAATTTCATTGTTTCTCATAGCTGAGTAATATCCCATTTTGTAGATGTGCCACAGTTTTTTAATCCATTCTTCGGTTAAGGGACATCTGGGTTGTTTCCAGTTCCTAGCTATCACAAATAAGGGTGTTATGAACATAGATGAGGAAACTTCCTTGTGATTAGGTGAGGACTCATTTGGATGTATACCCAGAAGTAGTATGGCTCAGTCGTGAGACAGAGCTATTCCAAGTTTTCTAAGATATTGCCAGACTGACCTCCATAATGGTTACACAAGCCTGCACTCCCACCAGCAATGGAGGAGGTTCCCCCTTTCTCCACACCCTTGCCAGCATGTGCTGTCATTTGCGTTTTTGATCTTAGCAATTCTGACAGGTGTGAGATGGAATCTTAGAGTCTTCTTGAGTTGCATTTCTCTGATGATTAAGGATGCTGAGCATTTCTTCAAGTGTTTCTCAGCCTTTAGGAATTCCTCCTTTGTGAATTCTCTGTATAGTTCTTTTCCCCATTTTGTGATTGGATTATTTCGTTTCTTGGAATTTAATTTCTTGAGCCCTTTGCAAATTTTGGATATTAGCCCTCTGTCAGATGTGGGGTTGTTGAAGAACCAAGGCTGCTGTTTTGTTCAAATGACAGTGTCTTTTGCCTTACAGAAGCTTTTTAGTTTCATGAGGTCCCATTTATTGATTGTTGGTCTTAGTTCCTGAGTTGTTGGTATTCTGTTCAGGAAGTTGTCACCTCTGCCTATGATTTTAAGGGTTTTTCCCACTTTCTCTTCTAGTAGATTTAGTGTGACCAGTCTTATGTTAAGGTCTGTGATCCACTTGGACTTACATTTTGTACAAGATGATAAGTATATATCTAATTTCATCCTTGTACAAGTGGACATCCAGTTGGACCAGCACCATTTGTTGAAGATGCTGTCCTTTTTCCATTGTGAGGTTTTGGCTTCTTGTTTGGGGTAATTTGAGACAAACAGTGTACAAGTCAAAATCTTTTGTTACAGTGAGAACAGAGCTTTTAAAAATTTATAATTTTTCTTTTATATTTAACATTATGAGTACATGATTTCTCCTTTCCCTTTGTTCCTTCCAAACTCTCCTATATAACATTCCTTGTTTTCTTTCCAATCATGGCCTCTTTTTCTTCCCATTGGTTGTTGTTACATACAAATATGTTCATGTACATACATATATAGTCCTAATATAACCTGTTTATTTTATATAGTGCTACGTTTCTGTTTGTTTTCAGGGAAGACTCTTTGGTATTGGGTAAACAATTGGTTTATTCTTCTTTGAGGAAGAAATTCTCCCAATATCAGCATTTTTTAGGTGCTGTAATTCTTTTTATAGGGTTGAGGCTTCCTTGGATTTCCTTTTTCTACTCTGGCATGTCATTGTTAATGTCCATTTACAGCTCATATTTAGGAAGTCATGTTTGTGAAACTTTATGGGTTTAGCTTCTGTCAGTAGTAGGAGACACAATCTCACAGCCTACTCCCTGATCTTCTGGCTCTTACAATCTTTGCACTCCTTTTTCTACAGTGTTTCTTGAGCATTAGGACTTGTTTTGCAGATGTAACCATGGGGACTTGGATTCAAAATTCTGCATTTTGATTGATTGTGGTTTTCTGTTATAATCATTATAATCTTGGTTGAAAAGAAGTTTCTTTGACAAGGGGTCAGAACTACTCTTATCTGTTGGTATAAGGCCATATATTTGAAAGTGTAGTTAGGGGTCATGCTGGTTAATTAAGGTGGGAACTGCAAGTTCTTTCCCAATAGCCATGACTTCACCAGCTCTGGTTTTTGGATAGATTTCCAGTATCAAGAATAATTTTCCTTTTGTCAAGCAGGTCTTAAGTCCAATGAGAGAGCTGCTGGTTACCACCAATGTATGCATGCTACTACATCACCTTTAGGGGAATCATGCTGTGCTGTTCACTTTTATGGTTCATAGGTGTAATAGATGGGTAATAATATTGATTGGTTCCGTCCCTTGGAAGCTTGTATGATGGCTTCTTGCATCTTGGAAGTTATTCTTCAGGAAGGAGGCATTTAGATTAATTTCAACCCAGGGGCCTCTGTGTTCTGTGTTTGAAAAACAATGTCTTCAGCACAGAGATTTAACTTTCACTTCTGGAGGACAAACAAAGCAATAGCAATAACCTTTATGTTTCAGTAGTCTCTTGGATAACTTGGATAATACTCACTTATAACTTAAAAGAGGATGTCACATGGTAGGTGTTGGAGATTTAGAATGGAGTGGGGTAAATGGACTGTGCTAATGTATAGGGTGTGCCTCCTTCTCTAAGCCTGGAGTGTGTGAGTAAGTGTTGCTGGATGAAAAGCTTGGATTTGGCATTATAGGAGAATATGGGCTTGGAAATATATAGGAAGGATCCTGATAGAAGCCTAGAGATAGGTTACAGCACAGGCAGAGGAAGGCAGATTAGGCTGGGACACTGAATGTGGGGCACAGGCTAGATCTGATAGACTGGGGATAAACATGAACTGCCTACTAATGTCACTAAAGAGATCTAACTTCTACTGCAATTGTGTGTATAGGAGAAAAAGGAGGTCACAAATGTCTTATGTCTAACTCCTTTACAAAAAGTCCTCCTGAACTGTATGGCACTGAATATGGAAAAGTGCAATTTGTAGAATAAAGTATCTTTCAGGATTTTGCATATTTTCATACTTTTTTCTTATGTAGTCAAACAACTTCCTGTATTGATGTTTTACTCCCAAATCAAAATAATTTCTTCTTCTAAACACTACTCCTTTGATCCAACCAGTCAATGAAAAAATTATTGCAGATTTTAAAGTCTACTTTCTGAGTCATACTTTTGACAAGTCTATTACTATAGTGAGGGAACAATATTTACAAAATGTTGATTTTTTTTTTTTTAGGGTTAGGTACTGTTCAACAAAGTCTACATCCAGTGACATCTGGAAGGAGACACTAAAGAGTTGTATCTTTGATATCAAAGATTTTCCAAGAATAAGAGGCTACAGAATTCACCACAGCCATTAAAGGTGAAAAATAGCTTTTATTTGTGTGAATGCAGACAGCATTGAGGAAGACTGAAAACTTGCATAGCATGTTGGTTGTTTAAGCAAAATGTGATGACAAATTTAAGAAATTTAAAGTTTTATAAAGAAAAAAGTAAAGTAAATGTGTTAATTTGTTATTTGAAAAAGTAAAAATGTTATGCTGGGTGGTGGTGGTGCATGCCTTTAATCCCAGCACTTGGGAGGCAGAGGCAGGCAGATCTCTGTGAGTGTGAGGCCAGCCTGGTCTACAAAGCACGTCCAGGACAGCCAGAGATGTTATACCGAGAAACCCTGTCTTGAAAAAAAACAAAACAAAACAAAAAAAAAAGGTAAAAATGTTTTAAATTAAATTATTGTTGTTAGTACTATTATTATTGGGTTTGTAATAGTTATTGGGGATTATAATAGTGTCTCATTATGCATCACACCCTCAGGGAATACTATGTGTAAACTCATATATTGCAATTTACTAGGCTATTATATTGCTTCAGAATGTCACTAAATACAATTTTCAATCTTATAAGTTTGATTTTGATAAGTAACTTAAACAGAAATAATACTATTTTTATATTTTATACCATACTTCACTATTTTTGTTTAAATTAATTTAGATACACAAATAATTATCAGGTGTTGTGTCTGCCTACAATTTTCAGGGCATTCACAGGTTTGTGACCTAGGTAAACAGTAGACTGTGTTATTTAGATTTTTGTAAAAAACACTCTGTGGTGTTCACACAATGACAGTGTGCTTCTCACAGTGCATCTCCATCTCTAAGCAGCACTCACCAATGATATATATGCACAACTGAAGTAATGTACTTCCAGGGATTTTTTTCATGATTAAAGTTTATTTGTGTATGCTTATATACATATGTGTCATGTGTGTTAATTTAAAAGCCACAAAAAAACTTCTGTTGCCTGTTTTTTTTGCTTTGTTTTATTTTGGGAGGATTGTTTTTACCTTGTTTTGTTTTGTTTTTTTTTTAACACAGATTTTTTTCACTGACTTGGAACTTGATGCTCATCAAATTCCATAGAGCCACTCTACTGCCCCAGAGATAGGAGCTTTTTTTTATGTGACTTTTGTGTTGATGTGGGATCAAATTTGTGTTGGGAAAGCAATAAATTTATCAGCTGGACTATCTCACTTACTTCATGACTAGGCATTTGAATAGTATGTAAAATGTCACACTTTAAACATTTCATTTCTGAAAAGATTGAGGCATCCTGACTGTGGGCTCTTTCTTTTTGTTTTTTGAAAAGATATTTCATATTTTCTTTCCCTCCATCCCTCTCTAATTTCTCCTTAGGATCCTTGCAAATACATACACATAAGCATATATAAGGTACACAGATGCTGTACAATCAAAAGGGGAATTTGTTTAAAGACAAAGTACCCCACCCTGTTTCTGAAATCTGAGTTATACTTGTAATAATTACCATTTTAAATTAACTACCAAGGAATGTTGTGCTGTTCTATGTCATTTCCAAGCCATGGCAGATTGGATTACTCACATCATGGGACATTTCTGAATGGGAAGGGGCTATGTGTATTTTATGGCTATTTTATTTAAAAGTCACTTTCCCTAATTCTCCAATTGCCTAAGATAATTATTCTTCTTGTTCATGAATTACATGACTGAACCGAATTTATAACTATTTCTGACCTACTGAATAACACATTTGAACATCTTTTAGTATATCCTTCAAAGAATGAAATAAAGATAAATGTTTTATAGCATGAGCTGGTCTTAACAGCTTATAAAAATTGACAGAATGTTTGAGACAAAGTAATCAAATACTATGAAGCTCATCTTTGAAAGGAAAATTGTGTTATTATTTCTTTATTCAGCTGATCATAAATATTTACAGCACCTGTGTGTTATTTTTTACTCAATATTTCTTGGTTTAGCCTTAGAGATATTTTCTTTCACATATCTTTTTATTGGTATATGATACCAATAAAAATATTAGTTTATTTGTTTTAACAAAATCCACATAGTAATGTCTTAACTATGTGTTCCTCAAGCTTTAATGTACATAGGAATCATATGGTGATCTGCTTTGGATTATAGATTTTAATTCACTAATTACGAATCAAGTTCTACATTTCTAACTAGCTCTTATGTCATGTCTGTGCAGAGTACTTTTTGCTTGATTGTCCTGTTTTTTTATTTTTTAACCAAACACAGTTAATATAATAAGGTTTATTTATTTCACAAGTAAATATCTGTGCTAGAAATGTCCAGAGATAAATCAGCTCTTCCTCAGAATGACTGAAAAAACATTTCTAATACCTGTTGTATAATTTTCTAGGTACTCAAAAATGACATGTATGTTCATGGGTGACTGAAACAAATGGCTACAAAAATCCTCTAATAAAATTTACACTAATATTTTATAGAGAGAAATTTAAGAGGATATTGTTTTGTTAAGGAAATGATGTTGATAGAAGTAGTTATTTGCAATCTACCTTTATCTCTCCTGATAATAGGTATGATGGCTAGCTAGAGAGATGTCTTCCTTTAGGGAGAGACTACCAGGAAAGACCCAAGTGGCTTTAATTAATGAAAGGATATACTTTAAAAAAAAAAAGGAATATCTAGGAAATATTTGAAGGATGAAATGGAGCACATTCTTTCAAATGAAAGTACTCCAGCGTACATAGCACATTCAATAGTACATATACTGCAAATAGCTAGGAAGAAGCAGAGAAGATTGCTATTGGGATTTGGCACTGTTTTATCTCTCCTGGAGTTATCTCATTCTTTAAGGAAGATGTGAAAATTAAGAAAAATCATGACAACCACTTGTGTTAATCCAAGCAACCCTAATTGAATTCAGTAAGTTACAAAAATTTAGAAAATAAATGTGAAAACAACAGGAGGATTTGTTAGGAGGAAGAAGGGGTTCCATGGGAGTACGCAGGGATGAAAAGGGTATAATGGGAAGTGAATGAGAACAGAGTACATTACATACATGTATTAAATTGTCAAATAGTTTTAAAAGTAAATTGAAGAAAGAAAATAATCCCTAGGGACTCAAAGTTCAGCATTTCAAAAAAAGTGAAAGTTTTATGCAACTCTAGTTATATACAAATCATTAACATATTTTCTCTCAAATTTCTAAGAAATACACATATATACCTTATGATCGAAACAAAAGCATTTTGTTCCTGAGTATATTAAAGACAGATTGTCTGACTAGAACAATGAATCATGTGTTTTCATGGAGGTAGTTTGATAATTGATGTGGGAAGGACTTTCACTTTAATTTTGATTTGAATTTCTCTAGAGATTGAGCATCTTTCTATGTATATATTGAACATTTGGATAATTTCTTTGGGGCAATATTTATTCAATTTCTTTTCTTCTTTTCTCTTTTGTGAGTGGCTTTTGTTGTTGATTAATAGACATCATGTGTATTAATTTTATATTAGTACCCATAATTTGCCAATATTATCTCTCTTTCATTCAATTTTTATGCCTTTTGAAGTAAAGTGCTTTTCTTTTCTTTTTTTTTTTGCAATTTCAAACAATTGTGGAGTATTCCATGTTGATTTTTTAAATTGAAGGATGTATTTATAGAAAGATAATCCTTTGGCTTTAAATAGATATGTACATACTAATATGAAAAAATTTTTCAAATATAAACCTTTGAATCACAAGAGAGTTTCTTGGAACCACATAGACTTTCTCTTCTCAAAGGGCAAGGAACAAAAGTCTGTTTTTTACAAATTGTTCATTTTGATTGTTCTTATTACAATCCTGAATTTAGGTGATTTTCCCCATTAGATGAAAGTTAGAGAAAAAGATCATTTTTCATTTTGAACTCTTTACCTCTCAAATTAGAGACTGTGTGTTTACTCATTCTTTTAGATAACTTATCAGCATACAGAAGAGCTCCATGAAATGAAAAAAAAGATATACTTGGCATATACTCAAGGGAACTTATTCCTTGCACATCCATGTTCACTGTAGCTCTATTGTTAAAAGTTGAGAAATGGGATGAAGCCACATGTCAATCACCTGAAGAATGGATAATAAAAATGTGAGACATGTACACAATTCCACTTTATTCAACCATAAAGAAAAAGTGAACTTTTCAGGTAAATAGATAAAATAGATAGAGAAAATTACACTGATTGACGTAACCAAGGTCTAGAAATGTAAAAACCACAAGTTCGCTCTCATATGTAGATATTTTTTTCTTTTTCCTTTTATTTATTTATTCAAGTTACATCTCAAATACAATTCCCTCCCTACTCCCCCTTCCAGTCCCAACCTCCCACCCTTGTCCCCCTCACACCCCCCCATGTGCTTCCTTTTATTTAAAGTTTAAGTTATATCTTTTTCCCACCAACATCTCCCCCTGTCAGTCCAACAAATGACTCTTTCTCTTATACCAACAAATACAATAGAAAACAACAAGAATAATTAGGCCACAATTATGAAATAATAAGGCATAGCATACATTTCCAATGTCCAGTCCATACATATTTGGCAACTGACTTTAACATTCCACTATGCAATCATCTCCATGAGTTCAAAATACTATATCCAACTCAGCTTCCAACCTAACTTGTACCACCAACTTAAAAACATCTTCTTACATCCCGAACACCCTCTTAATTCCTAAACAACTCAAAATTTAATTATGAGACTATAACTATCTAGTCTTCAACCACATCAGAGACATGAGAAGGATAAATATATCTGACTATACAGAAAGTGCAGGACCAGCAGCTTCCAAAACTAAAAAATGACAGACAACTGGCTGCCTGGACAGGACCCAATTTCTCTCCATACATTAGAACATCTATCCTCAGCCTTTTGGCCCTGTTTCTCTGACAGACATTAATTGTAAAGCAGGAATTATGAAGGACTTGCCTACCCTGTCTTTGCAGAGCTAAGCTGTTGACTTACCTGCTTCCAAGTTTTGTCTTTTTAGGACAACATTCTATCTACAGTTGAAGCAAGGGATCTTTCTTGCTTAGTGACAAGCTTGCCACTAATGCAACCATCTCCAATTGGAGATTCTTCAATGCTCATCATCTACTTGGAGCAGAATAAGGGGTGCTGTTAGGAGCTCATATGTTTCAATATAAAAAAATCTTAAGTTAAGAAAACATCTTTGAATGGCATATTCTACAGATCTCTTGAAGTTTTGGAAGACCACCTGTCTATCTCCATATATTTGGATAAGCAAATGTTCCTTGGCTCTTAGCAACTTGATTTCTGATTAAGTTAGAAAACATCTGTGATAGACTACCCTAGTACCTAACAAAATGACATGCTTGAATTACTATTAGTTTGCATTTCTTAATTATCCTAAACGGTTTATGGCAGCTGATAACAAAAGGCTAAAACTTAGGATTTCATTTTCAAGAGCTACCTATGTACAATACCTCAAAAAGAGTTAACCTTAATTTTGTATCAATGTACAAAGATCAATACCGATTTATCCAAATGCAATCTAAATTTTGTATCAATATACAAAGATATAAGAGCATATTTAATAATCTGTCCCTTTTTCTTTATCATTCCTATATTATGTCCATATGCCATTTTTTCTCAAGTCTTTCCCCCCCTACATAGGAGAGAAAGAAGGATACAGAAAAGAAAAAGACAGAAATCCCAGGGTCTAACCTCCCAAACCTATTTAACAAGACCATTTAACATCTTGTAATCTCTCCCCCTAAATGACAACAAGTATCTATAACCCATCAAAGACCAAAGGGGATAAAAATCACTCACATGGCCTTCTGGGGATGGGACATTGCTCTCTTAAAATTACTTTCTGCTGATTTGGGATGTAGGAAATCTGTTTGGGGCCCAAATAAGAATGGAAAAATGGTTAATCATGTTAATAGAATCATCTGATGTTCAGTCCTTTTGTGCTCAGCTATTTAAATGTCATAAGAAATTTTTAGTGAGAGACTGATCTTCAGGACTTTACTGAAATTCTGGCTGGAACAGTCTGTGAGGCTAAACAATCTTAGTTATCGATTTTGAGTTGTTGTGGTTGTAGATTTTTGAAGAAACAGCTATTGAGGCAGGCTTCAAGCCTGGATCCTCTGGGCTACTTATCTTCTTTGGTGTCTTATCTATTTTCTTCTGAGGTTTCAGTTGTCCAGTTGTTCCTGGACTCCGTAGATGGATGTTTCTAATCTTCTGGAAAGATAAGAACAGAGCCCTGCCCTAATCCTAACTCTGGGGCACTATGTAGTCCCATGGGTGAAAGTCTGCGAATCAAGGGAGATACAGGTCTGGAAGATGTCATTTGGAGAGACAGTCCCCAGCTCAGAGCAGCTTGGAGGGTCTCAGGGCATTTGTCAGGGTGGGGCATTGGTATGGGGGAGGGAAGCGGAGATCTACCCTAGGTTCTGGGGTTCAGGGAGACCTGAGGTGGTTCAGGGTCCAAAGGATAGAGCTGGATGCTCCTGGGGAGTGAGGCCTTGTCACTTCAGTGGGGAAGGGAAGGAACAGTGCAGTTTGGGGCCCAGCTCTCAGCTCAGCTGTCATATGTAGATCTCAATGTTTACCTGTAACTGTATAATTTGGAATACTTTTGGAAGTCAGAGAAGAAATAACGGTATGGGAGGGTATAAGGGGGAATAGTATCACACTGTTAAAATGAGAGTGGAGATTGGGAATACTGTACAAGAAGAGGGGACAAAGAAAGGAAAACAACAAAATGAAGGACATATTTTTTAAAGCTCTACATGGAAATCTATTATCTGGTAACCCATTAAAAAAAAAAAGTATAACAGAGATTGAAGGTAAACCTTTCCACAAGAGGGAGTCCATGCCAAGTACTGCAAATCTGATCTAATAAAAATGATCCTTGGAAGAGCCTAAGATAGCTGCCTAGCTGAGTTGATAAAATGTGGAACTGTGTTATAAACATGCATGCTTACACAGACAGATTAAAGATTACTTTTGGCCTTAATCAAAGAAGCCTCTCTGCAGTGAATAGAGATTGTACCCATGGCTGTACAAGATGGTAAGAACAATGAATGGTTGAGGATTCAGTCCTAAACAAGACTTTTGTATTACCCCCTTTAAGGCTCAGAGAACATTGCAGATGATGAGGTAGAGGGAATGTAAGACCTGAAAGATATGAAGAAGGACTGTGGAATGCCATATTCTAACCACAACTCAGACACAGCTATTATGAGCTCATAGCAGCAATTCCTACAGTCTGAACTTATACAAAAAATGAGCCCACTCTATAATTAGGAATGAATAAGGCAGGGGCTGTTTCAACCCTAACTCTTAAAGCAGAACTAGACCTATTGGTAACTAAGAAATTCTGGAAGAGGGGGTGGCAGTTGTATAAGTTATGTACCCACAGGTGAGTCTACCAAGTTCCAATGAATAGTTGTGAACACATGGTCATGCAGATGGTACTAGTTATACTCTGGGACACAAAACAAAACATCCAGGCCCTGGATCCTTTTCTCTGTCCATTTCCTTCCCACCCACTTTTTTTAGTATGCTCAAAAGACAAGATTCAGTTTCTGGGTGCTGGGGAGGAGGGAAAATAATTTAGGTGCTTTCTATGAGTGTTACATAAGCAATTATAACTTTTAAAAATATATATATTGGAAAATAAACCAACCTACATTCCAAGTTGTGCACAGCCCTTTAGATTCCTTGGCACTGGATTTGAAGAAGAAAGAGAAAACCAGAGATATCTGTTGGAACTGTGACCTCTCTTTCTTTGACTCTGCTTCTGTTTGGCTTCTCCCTTGGGTACTATTCTTGGGTGTGCCTGGAAACCCAAAGCCCTATGGTCTGGGTACAGAGAGATGCAAAGAAGTTCTTATTGAACATCTGCCTAGGTTCTTCAGAGATCCAGCTTAAGAAAGCCTGATAGTGAGGAGTCAGGGTATCTGTTGAACCCTGGTGTCTAGTATCTGAGAAATGAATGAGATGTGCTTTTGAACTCTGAGTATCTGTGGTTGTTTTTACATCCACAACTAGCCTAGTCTGTGAGGTCACAGACATTCCTAAATTTTCAGTGTGACATGCATGATCTTTAGACCCAATGTGTGTACTATGTGGCCCAATGTGATTACTATGTTTAAAAATCTCCTTCCTCAATGGGTGGTAGCCATTACACTCCCTGCAGTATCTGACACACTTTTGTTCCTGGTCCAATTCAAATAATCCATATTTTCTTTTGGCCTTTGCTATATATCATTGCCTCCTTGGGTTTGTAAGACTGTAAAAATTAATAAATACAAGGACTTCTTCTCCTTCATGAGATCCTGACCTCCCTTCCCCTAGAGACATTCCACAGAACTCAGTCCTTGGGACTATCTGAACTTATATAGCTGACTGGTTTGCTCTCACTCCCCAATCCCCACTTGCATCATCGCCTAAACATCCCCTTTGTTCCCTGTGCGCCCTTCCTGGGCTCTGCTGCTGCCAAGTCCGCCTTCTCCGCCTGCTCAGAGCGGTCAGAGCTGCCGCTGCCCTTCACTTCCACGACACACATCACCTCCTGATGCTGCAGCCCGCGACGTGCCAGACAGAGACTTCCAACTGTGGGAGCATTGCCGGGCCCCTGCCCCAAGCCCTGTCGGTGCCCAGCCGGGTCCCAGCCCATGGGATAAAGAGCGCAGGGCGGAGCAGGGTCTCCAGGGTTGGGACAGGACGGCTGGTCATGGTGACACTTCCAGGACCAATGCGCCCCATGACAAGATCCGGAGGCCAAGGCTCACCCGCCACCCACACTGGTACTGGCAGCATCCACACAGACACAATGGGATACCTGGCACTGGCCGGACTGTCCGCTGTGCTGCTGCTGACCCCGGCCGGGTACGGCGACTCTCCAGGTTTCACCATGGCCCTGGTGATGATAAACTCACTCTGCTTCCTCGTCGTGGCTGGCGCCTACATCAAACAATACTGTGACCTGACGTGTGGGGTGACTTTAAGGCCATATGGGACTACATCATGGATCTGCCTGAGTGTCTCCAACTCAGTTTGCCTCTTATTTGCCCCTGGTTCCTTCCTCCTGCTGGCTCTGGGAGGTAGGAGTCCATTCCCCAAATGTGGTGACTGATGTGATCTTCACCCCCCAAAATGGACAAAGGAGTAGCCACTCTGGGTCAGTTGGTCTCATGTACTGTACTACAGTAAAATGTTCCTTCCCTGCTTGGATGGTATTGCCAGGTATGTGGGCAGATAGCCAGAGACTACTTCCTAAGTCCCAGGTCTGAGTCCTCCTGTTTGATTCTATACAGATTCAGGCAGTAGGCTCTGCCTCCACTGCTGTGCATTGCGGGTCTGACTTCCCAAGACCCTCACTCCAGGCACAACATTCCAGCCTATCCCCAGGCTGGAGGGTATCCCAGCCAGGCTCCTTGAGCAAATAAACGTGAGGGCGATCTGGCTGCGACATCTGTCACCCCTGAGGCAGTCAAGTAGGTCCTGCTGGTGGTGCTGCCTCTGCCTGCCTGCCTCAGCCCACGGCTCTACCTGCTCTTCAACCCTCACTTCTGGGATGACCTTCAGAGGCTCTGGGCAAGCCCCTGGTCCTTGGGGCCCATAGCCTATGCCACAGGTGGTGTCGAGCTAAAGAAAAACTCCTATGACTCCACCCAAACACTGATGGCTTTCTCTGATGTGACTAAGCCATTCTTCCATCTATATGTAGCCAAAAATAAGGGGATAATTAAAGGAGTCTTATATGGGTCCTGTGTGCCTCTGCCCAGCCCACCTGATATTTATATGTGTATATATATATATATATATACATACACACACACACACACACACACACACACACACACACACACACACACACATATATATGTAAAATCTGCTGTTTGTCTGGATATGCTTTCTCAGGATTTGTTCAGCTGGGGCCTGCCAGATGGACAATGTGACTGCCCTACTGCTACCCCTTGCTGATGTTTCTGGAGACACTGGGGTCAGACAAAAAGCCAGCCTTTACTGCCCAGATAAGTTAAAAAAATGGCTAGGTATTTGGGGACTGATTAAAAGTTATATCGTACATATAGACCCCTGATTTCAGGATTGAAATCACTCACTTGAAGAAGAGGGGAATGTAAGACTGTAAAAGTTAATAAATACAAGCCTTCTCCTCCTTCCTGAGACCCTGACCTCACTTCCCCTAGAGACATTCCACAGAACTCAGTCCTTGGGACTATCTGAATTTACATAGCTGACTGGTTTGTTCTCACTCCCCAATCCGCACTGGCGTCATTGCCTAAACATCCCCTTTGTTCCCTGTGTGTTTAAATACAGCCTAAAAACTGTTGTAGATGTTAACTCCTCCACAGAGGAAGTCGAACCCTGGCGTGTCAGCTTAAATAAACCTCTTGTATATTACAGCGAATCTGGGGCTTTGGTGGTCTCTAGGCATCAGGCCCTCGGGGAGCCCCTAGGGTTCAACAGGTTCATCTTGCAATATTCAGAGAAACACATTAGCTGAGTGGCTCAGTTCAGTCTTTGGATTTTATTTCTATTCATACTTCTTTCATACTTCAGGGCTGCTAAAAAAAATCTTGAACGCTACTCAGTAAAAGAATGACGATTTTTATGGAGATGAGCCATCACTTCTAGTTGTCCATAGGTCTTCTTGAGCTCAGTAAAGATGATGTGACACCAGTCCGCAGTATGTGGAAAAGAATTTCATCTTAAGGAAACTCAGTCATGGTCATGTCTAGTCACTTCATCATCCAGATGGCAAGTGTACTCAGAAGCAGTTGAAACGGAATGAAATGAAGGATTTCCATACTCCTCAGCCTCATTCTCTCTGGTGATTGCCTGGTCCATTCTTCATGCTTCTAAAGATGCTGCACTCTTATCAGTGTTCTCTCCTTGTCTAGGTGGTCTTAGATCGGCTGGATCTGACCAGTGAGGGCTGTGTGTACCTAGAACCCAACTGTTCTGTGAGGGCAAGTTATCACCAATAGGAGTTCCTGCTGAGTCCCTTGGTTATTAAAATTAAAACAATTCAGGGTCCATAAGGAGTCCTGATGTCCTGAATGTGGCACCAGCACTTTTGTGATCTCCACACAATGCTATTTTTCTGGAGTATTTTTGGGCTATGAATGGAAAGCTTTCTGAATATTTCAGATTACAGCAATCATGATAAGTTCTGAAGCTGAACAGAGGCAGTGAAAACCCCTTAAATTCAAGCTTAGCCATTTTTTCTTTTGTTGTCAAGAATAACTGCCCAATTCAAATTCATGAATCTCTTTACTTATATATTCATCTAATAGTTACATACTTCTATTTATCATATATTTGATTAATTTTGAGTTAATTTTTATAAATGTCCATGTTTAGTTTCCTTCATATAGTCATTTCATTCTTCAACACCATTTTGTTCTCTAACTGTTTTGGTCCATGTAGGGAGTTAGTAAATATATAGGGGTTTCTGACACAGTCTCTTAATTTGGGTCATGAAGATCAACTTGGCTGTGACCAATTAGCTTATCAGCTTGTGAACTAAAAACAGGAAACAGGAAAGACTTAATGGAGTAAAAAACAAGGTTGAAACCAGGTGAAAACAGGAAAGACTTAATGGAGTAGAAACAAAGTATTTGCCCTGGCATTATTTTCAGCTGCTAAGTGGGTGGAGCCCAAATTAAGCTGAAACAGAGTTCCACCTATTTAAGGACAAGTGGATGGAACCAAGGAGGGCCCACCATGTTAGAGAGCTTCGATGCTACCAAGTCCTTATCATCTGATGGAGAAAGTGCTGGTGAACTGAAGGCCAGATCTCCCTGAGGCAGAAAGAACTGGTGAACAGAGAAAGCCTCAACAAGACAGCAAAATGCCAAGGACTAAACCCTGTGGCTCAGCTTTTGCCTAGAGGGGTTTGACCTGTCTGAACAGTGGCCTAAACGAAACTGTGGCTGGCTTTGAAGATTGAGGCAGAGCAGCACAGTTGCTGATATGAAGGAAATAAGTTGGCCTACAGACAGCTGGGGTCTCCCAAAGAGAGGAAAACCTGAAGCCTTATTTAAGGTGAGACTGCCATAGCCAATTTTCCCTGACGAACCTACATCTGAGGTATTCCAGAAAAAAGACTGCTAAGTGCATTAAAGGGTCTACCACAGAGACTGTGTTCCTGGTGACTGAGGACCTGCCCCAGAGACTGTGTCCTTCTAAAAGGTTAGGAAAATAGTTGTAATAGTTATTAATAGGTTTAGTGGTTAGGTCATAGGGGTTGTAGGAATTTGTAGGATTAGGAGTTAAGTGTGTATATTTTTTATAAGTGAATATCGTTATCAATAAATAAATATTTAATAATTTTAACATGTTCGGGTACAGGTACACAACTTGAAAATAATTTGATTATAAAAGGAACATGTCTTTGATATCTATGCCATTTTACTGGTCTCTAGTTTACCTTCATACTATCATCACAGAACTTTGATTATTATACCTTTTATAATGAGAGTTAAGAAACAGAATGTCTGGGGCTAGAGAGATGGCTCTATAAACACTGTTCTTGTAGAGGACTGGAGTTTTCCTCTCAGCACTCATATTGGGTAGCTCATAACTCTCTAGCCACAGTATGCATTCACATACGCATATACATTCCTACATATGTGTATAATTAAAAATAATAAAAGTAGTTTTTAAATTAAAAAAATCAGAAAGTATGAGAATTCCAATTCTTTGCCACTGAGATGAACTTTACTATGAGCATTGTTTAGAATTGCTGTCACATGTGGATGATTAAATATTTTTTGAGTTTTAATTAGTTTGTTACTGTTTTTGAAGTTATACATGATAAGCCTTTTAATTTGCATCCCTTAATTCAAATGCTTTCATTACCCTTCTTACTGAACTGTTTTGTGTATATTTCCTTGTAAGTTTTAGTATATACAGTAAAAATAGTTTTTATTGTGTCCTTTTTTTTTCCTTTCTCTTTCCATGTTTTACAGAATTCTGTTTTCATTTTTCATCCTTTTATCTATACTTGGACATATTAAAATCCATGGTGTGTTTTATACTAACAATAGTCAATTTTATACAACCAAGATTAGCACTTGCGTCTTTTCTATACTAAGTACACATCACACACTGTATTTGATACTTCTAAGAACCCTATTTATTTTTATACTATCATTGCTGACACATTACTGATAGGCAATTTTAATCTTATAAAAATTACTAAATTGTCAACAATCAAATACCTAGCAATTTTCTTTTATTTCCTTTAAAAAAAAAAAAGCACTAGTCACTTGTGCTTCTTCAAGGATGATTTATTGAAAAGCCTATTTGAGTCAGGGTTTACTCATGACTAAAGAGATAATAAAATCATGCTGGAGCTCAACATGCGAGCTCACTGCTTGTGTATGTATTGCTAGAAAATGAAGTCATGGAAGTATCAAAGTTTAAGTCATAACAGTTTGAAGTAGATCTCAGAATTAGTAAGATCATGGTTTTAGGAATCACACATTGGCTATACACACATACATACACACACAAACACGCACACATATAGACTGAATTAGATCTATGGAAAAAATAGCTTTATGAATAAATAAGCTTGAAATATTGGAGAGACTCTGATCATTGATGATTGCCTATTGGTAACTGATAGTTGTAGGATCCCAAACTTAGGAAAGTGAGGCAGAATATGGAGCCCATTAGATATTGCTTTCTGCTTTTCATCATCCATTACATATACTATTTTTTTAAAATTGGCTTTTTAAATTGCTGATTTCCAGTCTCATACACTATCTCATTTGGCACAACTTTAATCTTTATTTCTTGAAGTTAGGATGAAACAAATTATCAAACCTTAGTCAAGTTGAAACAGTTCAATTCAGCATGAGCCTGTGGAAAAATTTTCTTAGGACTTTCTGTTGAGAAAATTCACAGTGTCAAATAGTAGAGTATTCTCTTTTAAATGATTTCTATACCACACATTGGTAATTGTCAGATAATTGTATTGAAAGGAGCATCTTAGCAATGAACGAACTTAAATTATCTTCTAGCATCAGCATTTAAATAATGTTGACTATATTTTTTGAACATCCCTATTATCTTTCTTGATATGATAGATACTTCTTTATTAGAGAAAAATTATACTAAACTTCAACCACTGATATTTAATGATTAAACTAGTTAAGCTATTATAGTGTAACAGAAGAGAACATGTTTTATTAGTTGAAATTATTGTCACAGTGAAACTAAAAGGAATATATAATAAAAAATGTGAACTTTCTTATTTATATAAATGATACCAGAAGCAAGATAATATTTTATTTGAGAAAAGTATGTTTTATGTGATATGTTTGTTTTAATATCATTCTACTATTATATTTTAGACATTTACTACTTGTTTAATTTTATACACTTATGACTATAAAGTGATTTGTTCTTGGAATAAACCATGCCTTGAATGAGTCTAACCCACATTATGCTTAGATGTGAATTTGATTTTGAAGTGGTGCTAAAATATGATAAAATTTTAGGTGTTATTTGAATAGAATAGTATTCCTGTGGCAGAGTATTAATAATTATTGTTAATTGTTGTTGTTTTTAAAATGGGTACCAGTTTTGTTAAGTCATGAACAGTATATTATGGGCATAGTGCTTTTGTATACCACCAAAACCTGATGTTTATTTACCTTTGGAAAATGAGGTAGGACTTTTAAACAGTGATTAGGTCATGGAGGCTCTACCTGCATCAATGGACTAACACGACTGATTATCTTGACAATGAGTTCATAAGGGTAAGTGTAGTTCCCTCTTCTCTTTTGTGCTTAAACTCTCATGTCTGTCTGCCACATGATGAAATCTGCCTTATTGAGACAGTAGGGTGTCTATTATCAGGTGCCAGGCCCTGATCTTGGATGATTTTACCTTCCAGAACTTAGGGAAATACATTTCTGTTCTTAGTAAAATGACTCAGTCTTAGTTTTTGTTTTGTTGAAAGCTGTTTTAAAATAGGAAAGTAAAATTCATTTTATTATACAAACAATATATCACATGGATCCTGACAACAAATTGTCTATATCATTTTTGCAACTCTAGTTCCAAATAACACCTTACCTCTGAATTAATGCACATCACATTCTTACTTGAACAAGAAAATATTAGTCATTTTCAACTGAGACACACTTTGAATATTTGTAGAAAACAGGGAAAGATGAGGTCTAGAGCTGCTGAAAGTGCAGATTATATGAGAGCCTTGACTAGTGATGGGAGAAATCTATTTCCATTATCTATATTGGTAGATTTACAAAGAAAAAAAAATTAGTTCTCATTCCTCCTCCGCAAAAAAAAGAAAAAAAAAAGAAAAAATGAGACTGGGTGAAAAGACACCTTTAAATTGAAATTCATTACTATAGAGATTGGAGCTATTGTACATATACAAGATAACTTCTATAGTCTGTTTGTTTCCAATTCTCTTCTTGGTCATTTTGTACACATTAACATTTCATATATTACTTTGTTATAGCTGCAAGAATCGTGTCTTATACCACAGAAAGAAATGTCAAAAGGAAACAGTGTGAAGCCAAGTTGGGGTTAATTGATTTAATTGTACACATAAGGAAATGGGTTTCAACTTCTTAAGGGCATCCATGCTTCAGTATCTTACCAACACACATGTGGTTTTGTGGCTTTTAAATTTGCATCACTCAAAGATATAATCCATAGCCAAATTTAAAGATTAAGCAAAATGTAAATACTAAGGTTAAGAGGTTGCAAAGATGGATTAATAGTTAAGAGCCTTTATTTCTAGTAAACTTAAGTTCATTTCCTAGCACCCAAGTTAGGCATGCTACTCACAAGGGTGCCTGTAAGTCCAACTGTAGAGAAAAGGATACCCTCTTCTTCCCTCCACGGATATCCTCCCAAAATGTACACATAAAAATAAACCTTAAACATTGTTTAAATCTGAACTGATTTTCTTATTTTTCTTATTTTAAAAGGTTTTCTCTTATATCAAATTGTAAGACGATTTATGTGGTGCAGTATCAAAGTTTATGGACATGAGAAAGTTGTTGAAAAGGTCGAGCAGCTCAAAGGTCACAGACATTTTGGCTTTTAACATGGTTCATTTGCTGCTTTAGCATTCTTGTTAGAGATTTCTCTCAGAAAAGGGATCATTGTCTCTATGCAGACAGCCTGTGCTGTGGTTTCCATTTCTGTTTAAATGTTTGACATTCATCCTGTAACAAATGTAAACTCCATCCTAGGTGACTTAAGGGAGAGCTTCTCTTCTCTGTCATGTCCCCTTACTTTTCCCTGCCCTGTTTTTTATCCTACCTAAGTAGTGCTCAACCCCTGTGCATACAAAAGGAAAATAACAAGTACTCTGCCATACTGTCAGTGGGATAGTGCAAGATTTCTATTTCATTATAATTCAGCATGTTAGAATGACCAGCACACAAGATCATCATCAAGAATAATAACCAGTAAAAATGAGTCTTCTCGTATGCACAGTCAAAATTTGGCAGACTGCATTATCATTTGTTCAGCAATTTGTTTAATTCAATCAGTGTGAATAGGTGGGGTGAAGAGCCAGTGCAATCTGGTTTATTGCAGTTACACTAGCTCTATCCACATGAAGATTGCTGAGGTTCAGGGAAGGTGTTACTATACAGACACAGAAAACACTTTAATTATGATAACAGATTGTGAATCTGCATTTAAAATAGAGAAACTGCATGAAAACAAGGACAAGAGTAAAATGGAAGAGAACCTGTATACTAGAGCCTAAGATAAATTTAAAACTCAAAAGACAGAGTCTTGCATCAGGCTATCAAAACCTTTGCTACCCAAACAGTGGTTGTCTAGCCATCAGTATTAACACAATGTGGGAGCTCATTAAAAATACAAAAGCCTCAGGTCAAAGACCAAACTCATGAATCAGAATCTGTATTTTATCAATAGCTCCAGGTGCTATGAATGCTCATTAAAGTTTGAGAAGCACTGCAAAGACATTATAATTATTCCAGGAAATTGTGTTTAATATAATTATGATTGTGACTGCAGGATTAGAAAAGGTTTATTCATCACGTCAAAGGAAGGAAGAATAAATGGAATTACTCAGAGATAGCAGTCCATGCATTATTATAGGACAAAAACATAATCCATAAAATGCAAATAAATGAGGATAATCTGTTTATTTCCTATGAAATAAATTCAAAATAATCTGAAATTGATATTTTACAGTTGGTATGGATAATTTTTGTAACAAACTTTGACAACATTTCAAGAATGGTTAAAATGCCCTAAGTTTAATTAAGAATCACTGAGTCACTGATCATAAGCTGTAAATCTAAATAACAAGATTATATCCAAACAAGGAACCCAGCTCAGAAACTACACTGTACTTCTGTTATTAAATTTGACTCCATGTGACATTTCAACTTTGGACCATAAAATTTCTTTTCATTTACATTGATCAGAACAGCTTTCTACAAATTCTTTTTTTTTAATTATTCTATTTATTCAACTTGCATCCCAATTGAAGCCCTCTCCTTCCTCCACACCCATTCCCACTTTCCTTCCCTCTTCCCAGTCTCCCCTTTTCCTTCCCTCTTACTTTTAGGAATTTTCATTCTGTATTTTGTTTTGTTTCATTTTGTTTTGTTTTTCAGGAAACTATGTTATTAGCTCTAGGTAAAAGGAAGGGCATATACACAAACACACAACCTCACTTCAGAGCACACACAGTGAATAGGTATGACATTTTATTCATTTTTAATAGACTTCTCTGAATCATTTGAATTCTGAGCTTACTTGAAGAGAAAGACATATTTCACAAAATGACAGAATAGGCTATTTCAATTTTCTGTAAAACCTGTCAAGAATTACAGCAAGGCCATAGTTCTGTCTGCCTTATTTTAGGAATATGACAGCTTTAGATATCTAAATCTCTTAAATTGTATGGTTGCTAAATGTAATTTAGGTATTTGCTGCCTTTTCTGGAGATCTGCTTGATGTTTTACTTGAATTCACTGATTAGCATCTGTTCTGTAACTACTGGAACACAGTCATAAATTACCAGAGAATATCTCCAAAGTGTAAATGAGATGTGCCTGTTCTGTCTTCAGTCATTTGAACGTTTTTGTCATACCAATGTGTAGGGACAAATGAAAGTAAAAGATTCACATTTTTTCTTATTGTTTCAAATTTATACTATTTTACTTGCAACAAATTGACCACATTCATTACATACTGATCAAAACAATAATTTTACTATCTACATAATTGAACATAGAGTGACTTTTTTAAACAAAATATGTGCCTGAGGTCATCCTGGAGAATAGAGATAAGGGCTCCGCGTTAAAAATAATTATTTTTCTGTTTAGTATAACCATAGCACAGCATTGTACACCAAAACCTTTACCTTTCATGCTATCTACCCCAGTTCAAAGTCTGGTAATGTCCTAATATAAGATAGGTCTGTAGACTGCTGTTTTATTCTAATTTTAGGGTCCTTTGCCTTACATAAGCTTTTCAGTTTCATAAAGTCCTATTTATTGGTCTTACAGCGTGAGCCATTGGTGTTCTGTTCAGGAAGTTGACACATGTGCCAATGAGTTTGAAGCTTTTCCCTACTTCTCTTCTATTAGATTTAGTATGCCCAGTTTTATGTTGAGGTCTTTGATCCACTTAGACTTAAGTTTTGTGTAGGGTGATAAATATGTGTCTACTTAAATTCTTGGACATGTAGACATCCAAGTTAGACTGGCACCATTTGTGGAAGATGCTTTTTTTTTTCCATTGTATAGTTTTGTGTAGTGGGTGGGGTTAGTGATAGCATTTAATAGCATAGAGATCTTGGAATTGCAAAAGCGTGGACTTTAAGGTAAAAGATTTTTGTCCGGATTGGCATGTCCTTGGGAACCAGCCAAGGATGCATGACTTTTTTTGATATAGGACTTTGGGTGGGGGCATGCCCTGAGGCATCCGCCAAGATCCATGGTAAAAGATCACATGGTCTCTGGACTGCCTGCTGCTCCTTGGCCCTCTGTAAGAAAAGCGATGGAGGGACATATTGCCCAGGGGCATGACTTGGAAGTGCTCAAAAGCTTCTGTGAAAATCATGCTGTGAATTCATTACAACAGGTGAAGAGATTTAAGTCAAGGTTTATGTAGGCACAGCTCACTCCCTGTCCTGCCTCACTCACAATTTTCCTCCTCTGGCAGAGAAACTCTCATCACAGTCTTACTGTGAAGTTTCACCATCTTGTATCGATCTGTTGTGGATCTGGAGACCGATTCTCCCTGGTATTCTGGAGCGTCCAGGTGGGGGGTTGTCTTCCCTTGGAGCTCAGGGGCATTGAATTGGATGGAGCACTCAAGTGAGACCCTTGCAGGCCTAAAGCATCTGAATGGTGAACCTAAGAAACTTTTCATCTTGTAAAAAATTGGACTCTAAAACTGCAGAGGCCATTCTTGCTTGATGAGCTGTCTTAAGATCTAAAGAATAAAATTCAGAGACTTTAAGACTGAAAGATGAGATGAAGGCCAGCCATCCATAAGGATCCAAACCCAGAGGAAAATATTCTTTTGAGAAACTTTAGGTTAATGTTAAATATTTGTATTATAGGTATTAAGGTGTTATAGATTGGGTTTTAGAACTGGGTTTGGGATTTAGGATTTAGGAAACTTATAGGCAATTGTTAGTTAATTGTTAAGTATTAATAAATATATTTTTGATAAAAATTTACTGTTACAGTTTTGATTTCTTTGTCAAAAATTAAATAACCATAGGCATTTGGGTTTATTTCTGGGTCATCAATTTGATTCTATCAATCAGCTAGTCTCTTTCTATGCCATACCATGCTATTTTTGTTACTATTCCTGTATAGTATAGCTTGAATTCAGGGATGGTGATACTTCCAGATGTTCTTTTAATCTACAGGATTGTTTTAGCTATTCTGGTTTTTTTTTTTTTTTGTTTTCCATAGGAAGTTGAGAGTTGTTCTTTCAAGCTCTATAAAAAATTTTGTTGGCATTTTGATAAGAATTGCATTGAACTTGTAGATTGCTTTCAGTAGGATGGCCATTTTTATTATGTTGATCCTACCTATCCATGAGGATGAGAGATTGTTCCATCTTCTGATATCCTCTTCAAATTCTTTCGTCAGGGACTTGAAGTTCTTGTCATACAGGTCTTTCACTTGCTTGGTTAGAGCTACTCCCAGGTATTTTATATTATTTGTGGCTACTGTGAAGGGTGTTGTTTCCCTAATTTCTTTCTCTGCTCATTTATTTTTTGTATAAAGAAGGGCTACTGATTTTTTTAGGATTATTTTTGTATCCAGCTACATTGTTGAAGGTGTTTATTAGCTGTAGGAGTTCTTTGGTTGAGTTTTTGGGGCCCCTTATGTATACTATTATATTATCTGTGAATAGGGATTCTTTGAGTTCTTCCTTTCCAATTTGTAACCTCTTGATCGCCTTTAGTAGTTTCATTGCTTTAGCTAGAACTTCACATACTATGTTGAAGAGATATGGGGAGAGTGGGCATCTTTGCCTTCTCCCTGATTTTAGTGGAAATGCTTTAAGTTTATCTCCATTTAATTTGATGTTGGCTGCTGGCATATTGTATATTGCTTTTATTAGGTTTAGGTATGGTCTTTGTATGTTTGATGTCTCTAAGACTTTCAACATGAAGGGGTATTGGATTTTGACAAATGTTTTATAGCATCCAATGAGATGATCATGTGACTTTTTCTTCCAGCTTGTTTATAAGGTGGATTTCCTTGATGCATTTCCATATGTTGAACCACCCCTGCATCCTTGAGATAAAGCCTACTTGACCATGGTGTATGATACTTTTGCTGTGTTCTTGTACTTGGTTTTCAAGTATTTTATTGAGTATTTTTACAGTGACGTTCATAAGAGAAATTGTTCTGATTTTCTCTTTCCTTGTTGGGTCTTTGTGTATTTTAGGTATCAGGGTGTGGCCTCATAGAATGTGTTACATGATGTTCCTTCTGTTTCTCTTTTGTGGAAGAGTTTGAAGGGAATTGGTATTAACTCTTTTTTGAAGGTCTGATAGAATTCTGTGCTGAAACCATCTGACCCTAAGATTTTTCTTGGGAGGATTTTAATGATTGCTTCTATTTCCTTAGGGATTATAGGACTGTTTAATTTGTTTACCTGATCTTGATATAACCTTGACACTTGGACTCTATCAAGAAAATTGTCCATTTCACTTACGTTTTCCAATTTTGTGGAGTACAGGTTTTTTTTAAGTAAGACCTAATCACTCTTTGGATTTCCTCACTGTTCGTTGTTATTTCCCACTTTTCATTTCTGGTTTTGTTGATTTGGATATTTTCCCTATGCCTGTAAGTTAGTTTGGTGAAGGGTTTGTCCATTTTGTTGAATTTCTCAAAGAAGCATCTCTTGGTTTTGTAGATTCTTTGTATTGTTCTCTTTGTTTGTAAGTTATTTATTTCAGCCCTGAGTTCAATGATTTCTTTTCGTCTACTCCTTTTGGGAGTATTTGCTTCTTTTTTTTTCTAGTGCTTTCAGTTGTCCTGTTAAGTTACTAATATTGAACTGTCACCATTTTCTTTTTGAAGGCACTTAATGTTATGAACTTTCTTCATAGCATTGCTCTCATTGTGTCTCATATGTTTGGATATTTTGTACATTCATTTTCATTGAATTTCAGGAAGTCTTTCACTTCCTTCTTTATTTGTTCCCTGACCCAGTGGTTATTGAGTAGAAAGTTGTTATGTTTCCATATATGTGTAGGCTTTCTGTTATTTCTGTTGTTGTTGAAGTACAGCTTTAATCCATGGTGATCCCATAAATTACAAGGGATTATCTCAATTTTCTTTTATTGGTTGAGTCTTGCTTTATGACTAGCTATATTGTGGTATGAGTTTATTTAATGAAACAGTCATGAGAATATTTTTGTTTAATCCCAGGTATGAGTGTGCTTAAGACAACAGGTATAAGGTATTAACTGCTTTGTGAGCTAGCTGGGGTGTGGCTTAGCCCCCTATAGCTTACAAACTCTGAGGATTAGGGAGAGAGGAATAAAAAGTCAAGGCCCACAAAGAGAAGGGGTCTCTACAATGAAGTAGAAAAAAGGGGTGCTACAAAGAAGAGAAAGGCCTACAAGGAAGAAAGAGGTTGGTGCTCTCCCTGCTGCTGGTTCTTCCTGCTGTAGTTTTCTGGTTTGTTGGACTACTGAGACTGGTATTGGCCCCAAAGAACCCAATGACCCTAATCAGCTGGATGTAGCCTGAAGAGAACTATGCCCCCTTTAACTTTTAACCTTCTTTATCTCCTGCATAGTGTTTGGAGGAACCAGTTGAGTAAGGGAAGTAAAGGTATTAAATAGACTAAAATAAATCAGAATGTAAAATTAATATAATACAAATTAGTAAATGCCACCTTGCTATAAGTGGTGCCCAGATGTAAAGCAAGGCATAATGAATAATTTCATATCTAATGCTGTGGAGGAGATAGCAGGATTTGAAGGAGTAAACAATGTTTTTCAAGATGTCAGTAAAAGGCTTATAATGGCTGCTGCCACTGGGCTCTCTCCTGCTTTGTGCCCAGAGGGGACTTGTTATATGTTGTTGTTTTTCCTTCTGTGTGATATTTCAAAGAAGATAGGGAGAATACCATTTGAAAAGTTGCAAATGGATAAGGAGGTATATGATAAAAGGGTTGCAGAAATGGCTATGCAACTACAGAGTTTACAAGTTGAAGGGCTTAGAAAGCAAAAATGACTGGAGAGAAGAGAGCACATAGGTTTTGATTTGATGAAAGAGAAACAGCCCATTCAGAAAGGGTTTGGCCTAAGGTTACAAGATTACCACCATTAGCCTTCCCAATAGCTGCCAAAATCCTCATATATCAAAACACTCGGTGTTTTAATTGTGGTAAGTTTGGCCATTTACAAAGAAATTGTAAGGCTAACAGCCTCAGAGACCAAAATGTCCAGCATGGTGAGAAATATGGTACTTTACAAGTCAGATGTCAAAATGGCCTGCACGTTAACTCTGGAAAATACAGTAACAGCACACAAGTGGTTTGTAGTGGCAGAAAGTCTAAATTTTCTGGAATTTGTAAACTTTTTGGGAGAGATCAGCATTGGATAAATGAATACAGGTCCAAGAGGGACATATAAGATAATCTTTTGTAGTCAGGAAGAAACGTTGGGGTCCTACCTCAAGGCCCCACAGCAAAATGTGCTAGCCATTTCAGACAAGAGCAGCTGAGAGTTGTTACCATGATAGAACAGCTGAGAGTTACCAGGTTATAAAAAGAAACTACCAATGTGAAAAGTATTTAATTCATTGAAAATGTCTTTGTTACTCATTTAAAATGCAATTTTTAGTTCCAGTCCATTTGAAAGCTACTATTGAAAACTATAGTATAGGATTTAAGAAATATTTTAGATTTAAAAGATGCTATAGGTTGATAAATGCAAAACATTTAGTTTCGTTAGATATTAGTTTAGTTAATTGCAGAAATATGCTGTATTTAGTCTCTTGTATGTTTTTGAAGTTAAGCAGATAGTACCTAGCTAAAAAAACAAGCAATGTTTCTCTATTTAGATAGACATTTAAAGATGGTTTTAAAAACCCCAGAGACCTACAGAAAATGGCATTTAAGATGTTTTAATAAGAAAGGGTTTTTCTGACAGAGAGACATCTGCTCCTGCAGCACCCTGAATATAAAGGGATAATGGGCATTAAAGAAACAAATGTGGTAAGATAGTCACTAAACAAAAAATTGCTGATAGCAGCCTGTCTATCCAACCTGTGAACAAACAGGACACTGAAAAGTCTACTGACCAATGTTACAGAGATAAGGTAAGCCAGTCCTTTAGTATTCCTGCTTCATGGAAAAGTTTGTCTGATATTCTTGGCCAGTAGGCTGAAGACTGGATGACCCCAAAACACAGAGAAACCATGGATGACTGTTCAAGTAGCCAGAAACCTCTGTCATTACTATAGTTTTGGAAGTTGCTTGCTCTACACTTCATACATATTTAGGTAATAATTCAATTTCCTTCTAAAATCTCTTTTGGGGTGGGAGCCTAAAGAGTTATAATCTTAAAATTAAGCTTACTTGTATAAGATTTAAGAAATATTTTAGGTTTAAAATATATTATAGGTTGATAAATGCAAACAAGAATAGAAAATGATACAGAACTTTAGGTACGGAACTTTATTTTTATTTTTATTTTTTAAATACTTTATTTTTTTTTCTTCAAGTTACATCTCAGTAACAAACCCCTCCCTATTCCCCCTTCCTATCCCGCCCTTCCACCCTCTTCCCCCCAGAAGTTTCCCCTTTCAGTCCAACAGATGGTTCCTTCTCTTATAACAGTAAATATTATACAAAACAATAGATATAAATATGCCACATTTATGAGAGTTAAATGGCCCAGTATACCTTCCCAATGTCCAGTTTATACATATTTGGCCCCTGACTTTAACACTCTACTATCTAACCAACTCCATGAGTTTAAAGGTCTATATGTGACTCAACATTCATACTATCTTGCAACACACTTTTAAGAGTATCTTCTTAGATCTATAACACCCTCTTGATTCCTAAACAGTTCAAAATTTAACTATGAGACTCTAGCTGTCTATTCTTCAACCACCTCAGAGACCTGGCACTTCCTATATAAGCAAATATATATTTATCCCTCTCAGGTACGGAACTTTAAACTAGGTATAGATAATAGATGCTTTCTCCAAGGTTGCTAAATACAAATGGACTGGACATTGCAAATATAATTCTAGGTAGATCTGATAAATATCTTTATTGTATGTACCATTTTTAACTAAAAGTGGGAAATGTGGTATGAGTTTATTAAAATAACCAATTATGAGAATGTTTTTGTTTAATCCTAGGTGTTAGGTTGCTTAAGACACAGGTGTAAAGTGTTAACTGTCTCCTGAACTAGCAGGGGGATGCCTTAGCCAGTTGAGCAAGTTTAACTCAGAGGACTTGAGAAAGGGTTAAAAAGACAAAGCCACCAGGAGAAGGGGGCTCTACAAAGTAGGAGAAAAGTGGCTAAAAAGAGGGGAAAGGGCTACAAAGAAGAAAGAGGTTGCTGCTCACCAGGCTGCTGGTGCCCCTCCAAACTGCTGCTTATTCTTCCTGCTGCTGTCTCCTGGTTTGCTGGACTTCTACTGAGGTTGTTATTATCCTCAAAGAGCCCAATGACCCTTATCAGCAGGAAGTAACTCAAAGAGACCTTTCACCTTTAAGCTTTTTTCTTTCCTGCATAGTGTTGGGAAGAAGTGAGGTAGATGTATTAAGTAATATAAAAAAATAATTAGACTGTGTAATATAGTACAAAAATAAATAAAAGCCACTCTGTTACAGAGTGGCCAATTTTGGAGAAGATTCCATGAATTGTTGAGAAGAAGGTATATTCTTTGGTGTTTGAGTGAAAAGTTCTGTACATATCAGTTAGGTCCATTTGGTTCTTGAGCTCTATTAGTTCCATTAATTTTCTCTTTGGTTTCTGTCTAGATATCCTGTCCACTGGTGTGACTGGGGTGTTGAATACTCTCACTATTAATGTGTGGGGGTCAATGTGTAATTTGTGTTTTAGTAATGTTTCTTTTACAAATGTGGGTGCTCTTGTATTTGGGGCACAGATGAATTTTTCCTTTGATGAGTATGCAGTGTCCTTCTGTATGTTTTTGATTAATTTTGGTTGAAAGCCTATTTTATTTGTTATTAAGATGGCTACTCCAGATTGCTTCTTGGATCCATTTTTTGGGAGGTCTTTTCCCAGTCCTTTACTCTGAGGTAGAATCTATCTTTGCTAGTGAGGT
>CAJQZJ010000742.1:11371-60235 GCA_907164525.1 Lophiomys imhausi | reverse complement strand
AACCTTCTCCAAAATCGACCATATGTTGGACACAAAGATAGCCTCAACAGATACAAGAAAATTGAAATAACCCCTGGTATCTTATCAGACCAACATGGAATAAAGCTGGACTTCAATAGCAAAAGAATCAACAGAAAGTCTACACTCACATGGAAATTGAACAACTCTTTACTAGAGGACCACTGGGGCAGGGAAGAAATAAAGAAGGAAATCAAAGACTTCTTAAAATCCAATGACAATGAAGACACAACATACCCAAACCTATGGGACACAATGAAGCTGTGCTATGAGGAAAGTTCATAGCACAAAGTGCCTTCAAAAAGAAAATTGTGACAGCTCATATTAGCGAATTAACAGCTAAACTGGGTGAATTGGAAAAAAAAGAAGCAAACACTCCCAAGATGAGCAGAAGGCAGGAGATCATCAAACTTAGGGCTGAAATCAACAACTTAGAAACAAAAAGATCTACACAAAGAATCAATGAAACCAAGAGTTTTTTCTTCGAGAAAATCAACAACATAGACAGACCCTTAGCCAAATTAACAAAAAGACAGAGGGAGAAAACACAAATCAACAAAATCAGAAATGAAAAGGGAGAAATAACAACAGACATTGAGGAAATCCAGAGAATATCTAGATCCTACTTTAAAAATCTATACTCTACCAAATTTGAAAACTTAAGTGAAATGGACAATGTTCTTGATAGATTCCACCTACCGAACCTAATTCAAGATCAGATAAACAGATTAAACAGCTCTATTACCCATAAGGAAATAGAAACAGCCATTAAAAATCTCCCAACCAAAAAAAAAAAGCTCAGGACCAGATGGCTTTAGCACGGAATTCTACCGGACCTTAAAAGAGGAGCTAACACCAATACTTTTCAAAACTCTTTCATAAAAGAGAATCTGAAAGAACATTGCCAAACTCATACTTTGAGGCCACAATCACCCTGATTCCTAAACCACACAAAGACCCAACAAAGAAAGAGAACTTCAGACCAATCTCCCTCATGAACATAGATGCAAAAATACTTAATAAAATACTAGCAAACTGAATTCAAGAACACATCAAAAGTATTATACATCATGATCAAGTAGGCTTCATCCCAGGGATGCAGTGATGTTTCAACATACAAAAGTCTATCAACGTCATTCACCATATAAACAAGATGAAAGAAAAAAAACCACATGATAATCTCGCTAGATGCAGAAAAAGCATTTGACAAAATCCAACACCCCTTCATGCTAAAAGTTGTGGAGAGAACGGACATACAAGGGCCGTACCTAGAAATAATAAAGGCAATATACAGCAGGCCAGTGGCCAACATCAAAATAAATGGAGAGAAACTTGAAGCATTTCCTCTAAACTCAGGGACAAGACAAGGATGTCCACTTTCACCATATCTCTTCAATATAGTACTTGAAGTTCTTGCTAGAGCAATAAGACAACTAAAGGATATCAAGGGGATAAACATCGGAAACGAAGAAGACAAATTATCCCTATTTGCAGATGATATGATAGTATACATAAGCGACCCCCAAAATTCCACCAGAGAACTCTTACAGCTGATAAACACCTTCAGCAAAGTGGCTGGATACAAAATTAATTCAAAAAAATCAGAAGCCCTTCTTTATGCAACAAACAAATGGGATGAGAAAGAAATAAAGGAAACAGCCCCCTTCACAATAGCCTCAAACAACATAAAATAACTGGGGGTACCTCCAACCAAGCAAGTAAAGGACCTATACAACAAGAACATCAAGCCCTTGAAGAAAGAAATGGAAGAGGACTTTAGAAGATGGAAAGAACTCCTATGCTCATGGATAGGTAGGATCAACATAATAAAAATGGTCATCCTACCAAAAACAATGTATAGATTCAATACAATTCCTATCAAAATACCAACACAATTTTTTATAGACTTGGAAAGAGCTAGTCACAATTTCATATGGAACAACAAAAAGCCCAGAATAGCTAAATCAATCCTGTACAATGAAAAAACATCTGGAGGTATTACCATCCCATATTTCAAGCTGTACTACAGAGCAACAGTGTGGTATTTGTATAGAAACAGACCAGTAGATCAATGGAATTGAATTGAAGATACAGAAATAAACCCACACACTTATGGCCAACTAATTTTTGACAAAGAAGCCATAACAGCACAATGGAAGAAGGATAGCATCTTCAACAGATGGTGCTGGTCCAACTGGATGTCCATTTGTAAAAGAATGAAGTTAGACCCATACTTATCTCCTTGTACAAAACTTAAGTCCGAGTGGATCAATGACCTTAACATAAGGCCAGTCACACTAAATCTACTAGAAGAAAAAGTGGGAGAAACTCTCGAACTAATTGGCACAGGTGACAACTTCATGAACAGAACACCAACAGCTCAGGACTTGAGATCAACAATCAATAAATGGGACCTCATGAAACTGAAAAGCTTCTGTATGGCAAAGGACACTGTCATTTGAACAAAATGGCAGCCTACAGGCTGGGAGAAAATCTTCACCAACCCCACATCTGACAGAGGGCTAATATCCAAAATCTACAAAGAACTCAAGAAATTAAATGCCAAGAAAACAAATAATCCAATCAAAAAATGGGGGACAGAGCTAAATAGAGAGTTCACAAAGGAGGAATCCCTAATGGCTGAGAGACACGAAGAAATGCTCAACATCCTTAATCATCAGAACAATGCAACTCAAGACGACTCTGAGATTCCATCTCACACCTGGCAGAATGGCTAAGATCAAAAACTCAAATGACAGCACATGCTGGCAAGGGTGTGGAGAAAGGGGTACCCTACTCCATTGCTGGTGGGAATGCAGGCTTGTGCAACCACTATGGAGGTCAGTCTGGCGATAACTTAGAAAACTTGGAATAGCTCTGCCTCAGGACCCAGCTATACCCTTCTGGGTACACACCCAAATGCCTCTTCATGGAATCATAATGAAGTTTCCTCATCTATGTTTATAGCAGCCTTATTTGTAATATCTAGAAACTGGAAACAACCCAGATGTCCCTCAACTGAAGAATGGGTTAAAAAACTGTGGTACATCTACACAATGGAATATTATTCAGCTATCAGAAACAATGAAATTATGCAATTTGCAGCCAAATGGATGGAACTAGAAAATCTCATCCTGAGTGAACTAACCCAGACTCAGAAGGACACATATGGCATCTATTCTCTTATAGTAGGATTTTAGCTATATAGTTGAAGGTATCGATACTACAACTAACAAACCAAAGGGAACTTGGACATAGACTTCTTAATTTTAATTTTTATTTATTTTTTATATATTAGTTATACTTTTTTTCTATTTTTTAGTCTTTTTTATCTATTGTATGCTTATTGGTTTGTTTGTTTAGAAGTTCTCTCTCCCAGCCAACGAGACACTTTTCACTGATGGTACTGCTCGGTAGATTCCCCAATGAATGAAGAGGCTCTTGGCCCTCATATGACCTCTCAACTGAGATGAGGGACTGATATATAAGGACACCCCACCCCAGAGAAATGGGATGGAAGGGTTAGGAGGTAAAGAAAAAAAATGAAATGTAATATTTTGGCCTTTTACTACTAATTTTCAAAAACTGTTTAGGATAATTAATAAATGCACACTAATGGTTATGCAAGCCGATCATTCTGTTAGGTACTATGACAGCCTATTATAGTTACTTGGTAAGCTAATCAGAAATAAACCTGCTAAGAGACAAGCAACATCTGCTTACCCTAATAGAAGAGATAGATAGGGCCTCTTCAAAAACCTCAAGAGATCTGAAGAATATGGCATTCAAAGATGTTTTCGTAACTTTAGATTTTTTTATATCAAGATATATCAACTCCTGACAGCATCCCCTATTCTCCTCCTAGTAGAAGATGAACATCGAAGAATCTCCAGTGGGAGATGATTGAATTAGTCACAAGCCTATCTCTTGGTGGAAAAGACCCTTGCTCCAACTGTAGACAGAATGCTGTCCAAAAAGGGCAAAACCTGGAAGCAGGTAAGTCGACAGCCTAGCTCTGCCAAGACAGGATAGGTAAGTCCTTCATAACCCCTGCTCTACAATCAATGTCTGTCAGAGAAACGGGGCCAAATGACTGAAGATCGATGCTGTAATGTATGGAGAGAAAATGGGAACTGTCCAGGCAGCCACTGGTATGTCATTTCTTAGTTTGGGAAGCTGCAGGCCCTGTACTTCCTATAAAATCAGATATATTTATCCCTCTCAGGTCTCTGAGGTGGTTGAACAACAGATAGCTATAGTCTCAAAATTAAATTTTGAGTTGTTTAGGTGTCAAGAGAGTGTCATAGATCTAAGAAGAAACTTTTAAAATTGTGTTGCAAGTTAGTATGAATGTTGAGTCAGATATAGAACTTTAAACTCATGGAGATGATTAGATAGTAGAATGTTAAAGTCAGGTACCAAATACATATTGACTGGTCATTGGGAATATACGATAAGCCATATAACCCTTATAACTGTGGCCTAATTACCTCTGTTGTACTGTATTGTACTTATTATTATAAGAGAAAGAGCCATTTGTTGGACTGAAAGGAGAAACTATAGGGTGAAATAAGATATACCTTAAATTTAAAAGAAAAAAAAAGGGAAGAGGATGGGGGGTTGAGGGTGCGAGGGTGGGACTGAAGGGAGAATAGGGAAGGGGCTGCTATTGAGATGTAAGTTGAAGAAATAAAAAATAAAGGAAAAAAAGATGTGTATGTGCAGATATAATAATTCAGGGTACTTACAAGCACACACACATATAATTTTGTGTACTAAAGTTAAGAAGTATGCAATGTAATGTGTCTCAGACCTACTAGGTAGGACCGAAATATAAAAGTTGATATAGGCAACAGTGAGAGGCCTAGGAGAGTGGAAATACAAATAAGAGTAGTGTCTCAGGATTTAACATACCTTAAGTAGGTCACTGCCTTCAGAATATTTAGATTGAAGTTAGCTTCAAGAACTAGATATTCACTTGGAAATAAATATATGATCAAATCCTAAATATGGGCTTTGAGTGGTTAGTCACAGGTAAACATGCAAAGGAATATTTCTTCACTTTGTGCCATGTATCATGTTAGTTATCATAATAGATTATTTCCTTGAATACTGTAATCTTTCTTGTGAAGTATCATCTAGCTTTATATTCATAGAAAATAATTCCCAGTTTTAAGGAAATAAAATAATAGGTCTGCATACTTAATAAGTGTGGAGAAAAAAAATTCAATAGTAGATATATTATTTAAGACCAGTTAAGACACTTTAGCAGAAACAAATGTATTTCCAGGATAGAACAAGTTAGAATTTTTGTGTAGATTATATACTGTACAGAGACAGTGTGGTTATTCAATTTTTAAAGTGCTATTACTAACTTCTGCTCTGCCATCATTGAATTCAGCTTAAGTACCATGGTTTATGATTTCTCATTTAGCTTCACCCTTCTTGTCTATAGTCTACCCCATGGGACAGAGTAAGAGGAAAATGAAAATTCTCTTCTCTTTAAGGATACTATTTAGAAATTACAATCAACTTTCTTAGTCACATCAGCTGCAAATATACCTTTGGCTGGTGATCATGAGTTAAATTACAACATGAGGATTCTAGTGTTAAAAAAAAAAGAAGGAAAGAAAAGAAAAATTTATAGGTGTACTGGTAGGGTAGTGAGAAGAAAACAGAGACTGTGGTTGTTCCCCTACTCTACCCTTCAAGTCAATGGTCTTTTTATGAATAAAAATTCCTTCTACCTCTGTTTCCACTATCAGAAAAAAAATTATCATTTATCCTCTACTCTGTATCACAACTGAATATCTATATCTATATATCCATATACTGATATATATCACAACTGATTGTATATGTATATGAAGGTCAGATAAATGGCTCAAGAGGTAAGAACACTTTTTGCTTTTCCAGAGGACCCAGGTTCAATTCCCAACACTTTCATGGTAGCTTCACTCACAACTACCTGTAACTAGTTGCTGGGGTGGTTCTGACATGTTCCTCTGGCTTCTGCTGCCACTAGGGATAAAAATGGAGCTCATACATACATGTGGGGAAAACTTTGTATACATATGTAAAATTAAATAAATCTTTTCAAACTTAGGAGAAATAATCCCTTTGGGACATAAACTTGCATCCTTTGAAAATTAAAGGTTTTATCTAATTCAGCTTTATATGATTTCCATTTCTCACATAATTGCTCACATAAGGAGTTTTAGCTATTGCTGCATTTGCTCTGGTGGAAGGAGTAGGTAAACTCATATCTTATTTTTTTTTGTACTAACTGGATGTGACAACTTATAACTACCCTGGTTTCAGAAAAATGTGGAGCCTCATGTGTCATCTGCTTTGAGGTGGCATTAAATACTGCTGTAATTCAAAGTGAAGTTATTGCATGGGTTGCTTGTGAGATTTATACGTCAATAATGAACTCCCAGAGAGAGGAGATCTATCAAAAGATAAATAATTGCTGTAAATGGTGGCAGATGCCTATAAACTCAGCATTACAGTGGTAGAGGCAGGAGGGTCAGTAGTTCAAGACCAACCCTGACTACTTATCATTTTTTGAAGACCATCCTGTGCTCCTTGTGATTCTGCCTCAAAACAATTATAACAACAACAATGGTTAAATAATTGAGCTGCAGAATTGTAAAGTCTTCAGTGACTGACATTGATTCAATTAGTTATTACCACTGGACATTGAATGATCTGGTTGCATCAGGTCTTCAATCACATAAAAAATCATGGCTTAAACTCCAAAGAACTCCATTAGACAACCTTCGCAATTTGAAGTCTAAGCATTTCAGTTTGAGAACTTTTATTGACTTTTTACTTTCCCTGGGATATCAATTTTTTAAAATTTCCATTTTTGTATTCAGGATTCACTTTCTGCGTCTTTAATGGGTCTTATTCACATTGTAGTCTATATAAATATCTTTGTGAACCTTTTATAACTTAAATTGTAACTTTACAATTTATCACTGAGACGTAGGCTCTGTTTATAGAAAATTTACTATAGTATTAAGGAATATTGAATTATACAACTTTAGAAGAGTAGAAAGCTTAGTGGAGAAAGAAAAGTTAGGAACATACCTGAGATCAAAAACCATGGATGATTTGGATTTCAAGGTTTAAAAATGGATATATACTGAATATTGCAGACTTGAATAGATTGATGTTTCTCAAATATTTTATTAGCAGTACATTGTGAGAGAAATTTGTAAAATTATTCCCCCCTCATATTTTGTAAATTGACCCCTAAGATTTGAATGGTTAGTTTAAATAGATTCAGTTTAACTACCATCATAATGGAATCATTTTACTTGAAAAAGCATTTTATGCTATGATAAATGTGTCAAATAGAATTATAAGGATTATATTCAGATTATACACACCATTTTCACATATACATATATATTATATGTGTAAGCAAGTTTGTTAACATTTTTTCATTTTCTTAATTGAACATAAACTTTCCTTTCATTTTTCATCACTAAATTTTATCTAAATGCATTTTATGATCTTGATTTGCTCATAACAATTCCTATCATATTTATTGTAACCAAAGTATGGCAATATATTCAACTTTTAAAAATAACTTTATCCACAATCAATAATGAACTTACAAAGATTAAATATTTTTATAAATTAAATTATCAATACCAATAATACTATCAAATAATTTATTAGATTGGCATTTATTATTTTTATTTTGATATCTAAAGTAAAGCTTTTTATATGAAAGTTGTCTAGTTATAAGTATATAAGTGGAGATATAGTACTACAAAACTAACTACTGCTGGCAAAATATTTGAAGAATATTGTTTTCTTTTAATTTTCAAGGTGAGGTCTTTATAATAAATCTATTTTTATTTTTTTTAATGTAAGCCTTTATTGAAATGTATATAGTAATAAGATGTTTAATTAGTTCTCATATTTGTAAATGAATATTGCTAATTTCTAGATTAAGACAAAATACACAAAATCTATTCTTAATTTACAATTGTATATATAGAAGTATTAGAAAATATAATTCATATAAAGAAGTTGAGATATTGTTATAGCAATGTCACTTTTATTATTTTGTGAGATATATGGTAACAATTTTGTGGTGAATTGTCTTTAAAGCTATTTGTATAAGACCTGGAGAAATTTTAGCAATTATGAGCTCTTGTTGCTTTTGCAGAGTTCAGTTGTTAACATTTATTTCCTGAGTCTCACAATAACCTGTAACTCCAATTCCAGGGCATCTGATGCCCTTTTCTGACCTCTGTGGGCACCTACACATATGTACCATATTGTCTTAGTTACTGCTTTAGTGCTGTGAAGACATACCGTGACCAAGACAACTCATATTCTACAGAAGCATTTAATTGAGTGCTTGCTTCCAGTTTCATAGGGTTAGTCCATTATCTTTATGGGTAGAAGCAAACAGGCATGGAACTGGAGCAGTAAGTGAGAGCTTTACATTCTAATCCACAGACAGCAGGTAAATAGAGAGGGGGGTCCTCACATGCACATTTAGAACCTCAAAACCCATCCCCAGCAAAATATCTCCTTCCACAAAGCCATGTCTACTACAAGGCCACACCTTTAATCCTTTTCAAACTGTTCAACTGAGTATTAGAGATGCAAATATATGAGTCTATTACAGCCATTCTCATTCAAACCACCATACCTATACACACAGAGTGACAAATAAAAATAAATTTGAAAATACATATATTAGGTTGTGCTTTAAAAATAAGATTGATAATAGTGAAAGAAAAGATTGTCAAATGTAAAGGACAAAGTGACAGTGACAAAACAGATTCACCTGAGTGTACTAGCACACATTTATAATCCCTGCACTTGGGAAGAAGTGAACACTTATAGTAAAAAATAATTTTTTTTCTAAGAGCAGCACTGATGTAGGAATAAATATCATATATCTGCTTAGAAAGACTAGTTCTAAATGACTATTAAATGACCAGATTATAAATAGTCATTGTTCAGGCTCTACAATACTCCATCTGATATTAATTGAAAAAACACCAGAAACTTATTGACTAAGTAATATGGAACAAAAGAACAAGTAAGATACCACAAATAATAATAATAATAATAATAATATAGAATACCAAGAAATATGAAATCACAAAAGGAACAAAGAACAAATTAGAATGAATTCTTGGACAATTATTGATAGAATAATGATGAGAATATTAATGGGGATACAGTGATGAAGGACCAAGCAAGTCATTTAATGAACCATTGCCCATATACTTATAAAAATATTGATTCAAAACATAGAATCTCTTGTACATTATTGGTGAGATTGCAAATTGTTATAACTGCTATGCACGCTATATCAGCATGGCATTTTCCAAAACATTTAAAAACTTTCTGATAATATCTTCAAAAGAATTTGAAATGTGGATCTGATTGAATATTTTATAAATAGTTTAATATAAATATTATTTGAAATAAGGAGCTAGATATGGTGGATAATTTCAAAACTCAGGAAGAAAGAAAATTGTTATGAGTTAGAAGCCATGTGGAATATAGGCATGAGATTCTATTTCAAAATAAGCAAATAAGCAAGTAGCAAGAAAGTTAAATTATTTCACAGATCCATTGATGGGTAAGTAGATTCAAAAGTAAATATACATGTAGAATGAACTGTCACTTACATTAAAAAAGAAATAGACATCAATAATGAAGCTTTGATGTACTTAGAAGAAATTGTTCTGAATGAAATAAAGTAGTTATTAAAGGATAAATTTCATAGTATCCTCTTTACATTAAAAATGTTGAATAATCCCATTCACAGAGATCATCTCTGGCAATCACCAGAAATTGTGTAAAGGACACAAGTTATTGTTTAATGAATGAATAATTTGGAAAAACAAAAAGGATTTTTAGGTTGATAGTGAGCATTCATGGCCACATTATAAGACCTTGTCTCAAACTAACAAAGCAAAATTTACAGGGGGAAAAGAAAAGAATAAAAAGAAAAAGCCAGGCATGGCTTTATTCGTAATAGCTAGAATATGGAAAAAACACAGATGTCCTTCAATGAAAGAATGGATAAAAGAAATAAACAAAACAAACAAACAAACAAAAAACTATGGCACATTTACAAAATGGAATAATACTCAGCCATCAGAAACACAGGAATCATAAAATTTACTATCAGATGTAACTAGAAAAGTACATCCTGAGTGAGCTAACTCAGACCCAGAAAGATACACACAGTTAAGTACTCACTCATAACTGTATTTTAAGCTATATAGTACAAGATAACAATCTTACAATTCACAGACCCAAAGGAACAGTCGCCTAACATTAGCTTTCTTAAGAGAAATTCCACCCAGCAGCAGATCAAAAGAAATGTGGAGTCACACAACCAAACATTAGGTAAAGCTTTGGTAGTCATGTTTAAGAGAGGGAGGAGGAATAGAGAGACATGTAGAGGATAAGAACAACACATGAATATGAACAGAACCAACATACCTAGGCCCCTAGAGGCTTACAGAGACTGGAATACTAACCAAAAGAAGAAAAACACATATTTAGACTAGACCTAGCTCCCCCATACATATATAGATGTTAAACAACTCGGTCTTCATACAGATCCCTTAACAAGTGGAGCAAGGTAGGCGAGGGGAGGGGGTCAGTCTCTGTCATGGACTCTATTGCCTGTTAGTGGAACACTTTACCCTAGCTGGGCTGCCACGTTGGGGCCCAGTTCAACAGGAAACTCATGGCCCTCATGTGACTGACAAACTCAGGGGTACTGATATGTGGGGGTCCCTCTCACCTGAGAAGGTAAAGGAGGGAGAGTGTAAGAGAGTGGGAGGACAGAAATGGGAGTGGAAGAGAGAGGGGAATGTGATCAAGATGTAACTTGATTAAATAAATATAACTAAATGTTGAAAAAAAAAAGCCAGGCATGTCAGTAAACACTTTATCCACAACACTTGGGAATCAAAGACATGAGGAACTTTGTGATTTTTGAGGTCAGCCTAACTTACATAATGAATTTCAAGGCAGCCAGTGCAACACATTGAAAGTTTGCCTCACAAAAAGAAAAGAAAAAATAAAAAATATAAAAATATATATATAATGGTAATAATAGCACAACAATGAAAATACAATTAAATCCACATAGTTGTACACTTAAGATATTTTTATGGACTCGAGAGTTGTCCCAGTGAGTAGAGTACTTTACGTAGAGGTCAGTCAGTTTAAGTTAGATACATAAATTCATTAAGATGGCAGGATAGAAAGGATTCTCAAGAGTTATCATCTACCCTCTATACATGTGCTATAGCACACAGATGCACACACACACAGACACATAGACAAACACATTTGAAAATATTTTAAGGGAAAATACTATATTAGCATTTTAAATCTAGATTTTGAAATACTCCTTAGTATATGACTTCTGTATTGGTAAGATAAGATACTTCATTATATTTACTTTAGGTGTATTGAGTCTCAATATTTACCCTTAAAACTGCTATTCTCTTCTTAGTTTTCCCCAAAAATGTTCATTTCATTCAAAGATAATGGTGGAGGAACTAGCACTTATATCATACCAATCCTACTGAAGCTAAATAAAGATCAGATAAACAGATTTAACAGCCCTATAACTGCTAAGGAAATAGAAATAGTCATTAAAAATATCCCAACCAAAAAAAGCCTGAGGCCAGATGGCCTTAGCGCAGAATTTTACTGGACCTTCAAAGAGGAGCTTACACCAAAATACTCTTCAAACTCTTTCACCAAATAGAATCTGAAAGAACACTGCCAAACTCATTCTATGAGGCCACAGACACTCTGATTTCTAAACCACACAAAGACTCAACAAAGAAAGAGAACATCAGACCAATTTCCCTCATGAACATAGATGCAAAAATACTAAATAAAATACTAGCAAACTGAATTCAAGAGCACATCAAAAGTACCATACACCGTGATCAAGTAGGCTTCATCCCAGGAATGCAGGGATGGTACAACATATGAAAATCCATCAATGTAATTCACCATATAAACAAGATGAAAGAAAAAACCACATGATAATCTCACAAGATACAGAAAAAGCATTGACAAAATCCAACACACCTTCATGCTAAAAGTGCTGGAGAGAATGGACATACAAGGACCGTACCTAGAAATAATAAAGGCAATATACAGCAAGCCAGTAGCCAACATCAAATTATGGAGAGAAACTTGAAACATTTCCTCTAAACTCAGGGACAAAACAAGGATGTCCACTTTCACAACATCTCTTCAATATAGTACTTGAAGTTCTTGCTAGAGGACTAAGACAACTAAAGGAGATCATGGACATACATATTGGAAATGAAGAAGTCAAATTTTTCCTATTTGCAGATGATATGATAGTATACATAAGTGACCCCAAAAATTACACCAGAGAAGTCTTATAGCTGATAAACACCTTCAGCAAGGTTGCTGGATACAAAATTAATTAAAAAGAAAAATCAGAAGCCCTTCTTTATACAAAAAAACTAAATGGGCTAAGAAAAAATTTAGAAAATCAAAGCTAAATCAAGATCAGGTTAACAAATTAAATAGTCTTATAACCCCTAAGGAAATAGAAGCAGTCATTAAGATCTCCCAACCAAAAAAGCCCAGGGCCTGACAGTTTTAGCGCAGAATTCTACCAGAACTTCAAAGAAGATCTAATACTAATACTCTTCAAACTCTTTCACAAATAGAATCAGAAAGAACACTGCCAATCTCATTCTATGAGGCCACAGTCACCCTGAATCCTAAACCACACAAAGACGCAACAAAGAGAATTTCAGACCAATCTCCTTCTTGAACATAGATGCAAAAATACTTAATAAAAAACTGGCAAACCTTTCTCTAAACTCAGGGACAAGAAAAGGATGTCCACTTTCACCATATCTCTTCAACATAGTACTTGAAGTCCTTGCTAGAGCAATAAGACAACTAAAGGAGATCAAAGGGATAAAAATTGGAAATGAAGAAGTCAAATTATCCCTATTCGCAGATGATATGTTAGTATCCATAAGCGACCCCAAAAACTCCACCAAAGAACACTTACGGCTGATAAACAACTTCAGCAATGTGGCTGGATACAAAATTAACTCAAAAAAATCAGAAGCCCTTCTTTATACAACAAACAAATATACCGAGAAAGAAATAAGGGAAACAACCCCCTTCACAATAGCCACAAACAACATAAAATACCTGGGGGTAACTCTAACCAAGCATGTAATGGACCTATACAACAAGAACTTCAAGACCCTGAAGAAAGAAATGGAAGAGGCCTTTAGAAGATGGAAAGATCTCCCATGCTCATGGATAGGTAAGATCAACATAATAAAAATGGCTATCCTACCAAAAGCAATATATAGATTTAATGCAATTCCTATCAAAATACCAACACAATTCTTTATAGACCTGGAAAAAGCTATTCTCAACTTCATATGGAACAACAAAAAGCACAGAATAGCTAAATCAATCCTGTCCAATGAAAAAACATATGGAGGTATCACCATCCCAGATTTCAAGCTGTACTACAGAGCAACAGTAATAAAAACAGCATGGTACTGGTATAAAAACAGACCAGTGGATCAATGGAATCGAATTGAATAACCAAATAAGGACCCACACACCTATGGCCAACTAATGTTTGACAAAGAAGCCAAAACCACACAATGGAAGAAAGACAGCATCTTCAACAAATGGTGCTAGTCCAACTGGATGTCCACTTGCAAAATAATGAAATTAGACCTATACCTATCACCTTGTACCAAACTTAAATCCAAGTGGATCAAAGACCTTAACATAAAGCCAACCACACTAAATATACTAGTAGAAAAATTAGGAGAAACCCTTGAACTCATTGGCACAGGTGAAAGCTTCCTGAACAGAGCACCAACAGCTCAGGACCTGAGATCAACAATCAATAAATGGGACCTCATGAAACTGAAAAGCTTCTGTAAGGCAAAGGACACTGTCATTCGAACAAAACAGCAACCAACAGACTGGGAGAAAATCTTCTTCACCAACCCCACATCTGATAGAGGGCTATTATCTAAAATCTACAAAGAACTCAAGAAACTAAATGCCAAGAAACCAAATAATCCAATCAAAAAATAGGAGATGGAGCTAAATAGAGAATTCACAAAGGAGGAATCCCTAAGGGCTGAGAGACACCTGAAGAAATGTTCAACATCTTTAATCATCAGAGAAATGCAACTCAAGACGACATTGAGATTCCACCTAACACCTGTTAGAATGGCTAAGATAAAGAACTCAAATGATAGCTCATGCTGGCTAGAGTGTGGAGAAAGGGGAACCCTACTCCATTGTTGGTGGGAGTGCAGGCTTGTGCAACCACTATGGAGGTCTGTCTGGCGATATCTTAGAAATCTAGGAATAACCTTGCCTCAGGACCCAGCCATACCACTTCTGGGTATACACCCAAAGGACCTCTCACGGAGACATAGAAAAGTCTCCTCATCTATGTTCACAGCAGCCTTATTGGTAATAGCTAGAAATTAGAAACAACCCATATGTCCCTCAACTGAAGAATGGATTAAAAACCTGTGGTTCATCTATACAATGGAATATTACTCAGCTATCAGAAACAACGAAATCATGAAATTTGCAACCAAATGGATGGATCTAGAGAAGCTCATATTGAGTGAGCTAACCCAGTCTCAGAAGGATGCACATGGCATCTATTCACTTACAGTAGGATTTTAGCTATATCGTACAGGATATCTGTACTACAACCAACACACCAAATGGAACATGGACATAAACGTTTTTTTTTATCTTTTTCTTTTTCCTTCTCCTTTTTTTCTTTTTTCTTTTTCCTTTTCCCTTCTCTTTTTCCTCTCTTTTTTTGTTGATATTCTTTGTTTTGTGGGTTTGTGTGTTTGTTGGTTTTTTTTTTAGTATTCCCCCAGTAGAAAGGAGACACCTTTCATTGGCAGTACTGCCTTGCAGGCCCCCGGTGAATGAAGGGGCTCTTGGCCCTCATATGACTCCTGATCTTTGGTGAGAGACTGTTAGGCAGGGACACTGCACCCCAGAGGAACAAGACGGAAGTGTCAGGGGGTAGAGCATGGGAGGGTGGGGCTGGGAAGTGGGAAAAGATGACAATATGATAAGGATGTAACCTGAAGCAACAAACAAATAAATTTATTAACTAAAAAAAAAAAAAAAGGGCAGGTGGCAGGGCTGAAACACTGTGAATGGAATAGAGGATACAGCCGTTCGGCCTGGTTTTGGAGACCTCCAGGTGTCGAGAAGACGTGGAGCTAAGGTAAAATACAAGATAATTGTGGTGTTGGCCCCTGCCTTTGACTTCAGCAGAGAAGGGGGGAGCATCGTAGAGTTGGTGGTCTTATGTATTCTGGAGTCATAAGGAGCGGGGTGGTGAGGGTGCATACTCTTGGTCCCACCATTCAAGAAGAGCACACCCTTGGTCCCAGCTCCCAGCACACTGGAGACAGAAACGGGCAGATCCCGGAGCTCAGGGTCAGCCTGATGCAGGGCAAACTCTAAATAGTGAAAGACTTCGATCCAGGAGTGGTGGAACACATCTTTGATCCCTTCAGATGGGAAACACAGGTCTCTGATCCCAATAATTAGAGTTCAGAGACACACACATGGGATTTGGAGGGAACTAGGTTTGGAAGCTACTTAAAAAAGGCCCTCTCGATGCAGGAAGATTGTCCTTTGGGATCTCAAAATATATAAACTGGAGCGGGTTTAGCCCCAAGGTGACAGAATGATTTCTTCTTTAACCCGGATTGAAAGATAATGCTTTATATGTTGTCGGAAGGCCAAATTTGCTTCAGCAGAAGTATTACCGAGACCCCCCCCAAAAAAAGAGGGTAATTGTCCCAGGGTTGGGATTGTGGCAGGGCTCTGTTCTTATCTTTCCAGGAGATTTGAAGCGTCCATTAGGGGAGCCCGGGGATGGCTGGACAGCAGAAACCTCAGCAGAGAGCAGAATCAGGCACCAAGGAGGACGAGTGACCCAGTTGATTCTGCCTGGCAGACTCCCTCAATAGCTGTCTCCATTGGGGGCCTGCAACCACAGCAATCCAATGTCGCTGGGACCATTCAGCTCTACACAATGCCCTGGCCAGAACCTCAGTGAAGCCTGCAAGATCAGCTTCTGCCTACAAACTCCTTTGGTCATCTAAACAGCTGAGAACAGAAGGACTGAACATAAAAGGAGTGTACTAACATTTTTTACCACTTTTTCCATTTGGGTTCGGGCCCCAAACAGGTCTACTACGACCCAAATCAGCAGGAAGTCACTTTAAGAGATCCACGTCCCATGCCCAGAGGGTGGAGAAGGAGTTTCTCCGCCCTTCTTTTTGGTTATTTGAAGGATAACTGAAAACTCTGATATTTAGGGGAAGAGATTACAAGCTGATAAATGGTCCTGTTTAGTGGGTTTTGGAGGTTAGCCCCAGGGACTTCCTACTTTTCCTTTTCTGTATCCTTCTTCCTCTCCTATGTAGGAGTGCATAGGCTTGAGAAAAATGAGACATAGACATAGCACAGGAAGGTCCAAGAAGAAGGGGCAGATTATTGAATATGCCCTTATACCTTTGTATATTGATACAAAATTAGTAGTATATTTGGCTAAAGTGGTATTGACCATTGTTTATTTTGCAAAATTAAGATTGTATTGGATTACATCGGTATTGATCTTTGTATATTGATACAAAATTTAGATTACAGTTGGCCACAATGGTATTGACCCTTGTATGTGGACGTAATATTGAGATTGTATTGGGCTACATAGGCATTGATCTTTGTATACTGATACATAGTTAAGAGTATATTTAACCACAATTGAATAGATCTTTGTATATTGATACAAAATTAAAGGTAATGCTTCCTAATGGTATCATACCTAAAGATACTTAAAAATAAAATGTGAAGCTCTGGCCTCTTGATACCAACCATCTAAAACGGTCTAGTATAGTTAAGTAAAACAAACTCCTAGTCATACAAACATGTCACTTTGTTAGCTACTATGACAGTCTATCACAGATAATCTCTAAACTACCCAGTAATCAAGTTGCTAAGAGATAAGCAACATTTGCTTATCTAAATACAAGAGATGAATAGGGCATCTTCAAAAACCCCAAGAGATCTGCAGAACATGGCATTCAAAGATGTTATCTTAAATTAAGATTTTCTTTTTTTTTTGATATCAAGACATATCAGCTCCTGATAGCACCCTTTATTCTACTCCAAGTAGAAGACAAGCATCGAAGAATCTCCAGTGTGAGATGGTTGAATTAGTGGCAAGCCTATTTCTTGGCATGGAAAAACCCCTTGCTCCAACTGCAGACAGACTGCTGTCCAAAAAGGACAAAACTTGGTAGCAGGGAAGTCAACAACCTAACTCTGCCAAGACAGGGTAGGTAAGTCCTTCATAATCCCTGCTCTACAACAAATGTCTGTCAGAGAAACAGGACCCAAAGGCTGAAGACTGATGCAGGAATGTATGGAGAGAAAATGGGAACTGTCCAGGCAGTCACTGGTATGTCATTTCTTAGTTTTGGAAGCTGTAGGCCCTGCACTTCCTATATAAGCAGTTATATTTATCCCTCTCAGGTCTCTGAGGTGGTTGAAGAATAGACAGCTAGAGTCTCATAGTTAAATTTTGAGTTGTTTAGGAATCAACAGGGTGTTTTAGATCTAAGAAGATACTCTTAAAAGTATGTTGCATTAAGTATGAATGTTGAGTCAGATGTGGACCTTTAAACCCATGGAGATGGTTGGATGGTGGAATGTTAAAGTCAGGGGCCAGATATGTATAAATTGGACATTGGGAAGGTATGCTGGGCCATTTAACTCTCATAAACGTGGCATATTTATATCTGTTGTTTTGTATAGTATTTACTTTTGTGGGAGAAGGAGCCATCTGTTGGACTGAAAGGGGAAACTTCTGGGGGGAGGAGGGTGGAGGGCGGGATGGGAGGTGGGAGTGGGGACGGGTTTGTGACTGGGATGTAACTTGAAGAAAGGAAAAATAAAGTATTTAATAAAAAAAACCTGGGAAACCCAATTCAAGAACACATCAAAAGTATCATACACCATAATCAAGTAGGCTTCATCCCCGGAATGCAGGGTCACTTCAACATACGAAAATCCTTCAATTTAATTCACCATATAAACAAGATGAAAGAAAAAAAAACACATCGTAATCTCACTAGATGCAGAAGAAACATTTGACAAATCCAAAACCCCTTCATGCTAAAAGTTCTGGAGAGAACGAGCATAAAAGGATCATAACTAGAAGTAATAAAGGCAATATACAGCAAGCCAGCTACAAACATCAAATTAAATGGAGAGAAAATTGAAGCATTTTCTCTAAACTCACGGACAAGGATGCCAACTTGCAACATAGCTCTTGAATATAGTACTTGATGTTTTTGCTAGTGCAATAAGCCAACTACAGGAAATAAAAGGGATACAAATTGGAAACGAAGAAGTCAAATTATCCCTATTTGCAGATGATATGATAATATTCATAAGTGACCCCAAAAGTTCCCCCAGAGAATACTTACAGCTGATAAACACCTTCAGCAATGTGGCTGGATAAAAAATTAATTAAAAAAATCAGAAGCCCTTTTTATACAACAAATAAATGGGCTAAGAAAGAAATCAGGGAAACAACTCCCTTCACAATAGCCACAAACAATATAAAATATCTGGGGTAACTCTAACCAAGCGAGTAAAGGACTTGTACAACAAGAACTTCAAGCCCTTGAAGAAAGAATTTGAAGGGGCCATCAGAAGATGGAAAGATCTCCCATGTTCAAGGATAGGTAGGATCAACACAATAAAAATGGCTATCCTACCAAAAGCAATATACAGATTCAATGCAATTCCTATCAAAATACCAAGACAATTCTTTTTAGACCTGGAAAAAGCTATTCTTAATTTTATATGGAACAACAAAAAACCCACAATAGCTAAATCAATCCTGTACAATAAAAAGACATCTGCTTTCTTGGCATTTAATTTCTTGAGTTCTTTGTAGATTTTGGATATTAGCCCTCTATCAGATGTGGGGTTGGTGAAGATTTTCTCCCAGTCTGTAGGCTGCTGTTTTGTTCGAATGACAGTGTCTTTTGCTTACAGAAGTTTTTAAGTTTCATGAGGTCCCACTTATTGATTGTTGATCTCAGGTCCTGAGCTGTTGGTATTCTGTTCAGGAAGTTTTCACCTGTGCCAATTAGTTCGAGGGTTTCTCCCACTTTTTCTTCTAGTAGATTTAGTGTGACCGGCCTTATGTTAATATCTTTGATCCCCTTGGACTTAAGTTTTGTACAAGGTGATAAGCATGGGTCTAATTTCATTCTTTTAAAAGTGGACATCCAGTTAGACCAGCACCATTTGTTGAAGATGCTGTCCTTCCATTGTGCCGTTTTGGTTTCATTGTCAAAAATTAGGTGGCCATAAGTGTGTGGGTCTATTTCTGGATGTTCAATTCGATTCCATTGATCTACTGGTCTGTTTCTATACCAATACCATGCTGTTTCTACAACTATTGCTCTGTAGTACAGCTTGAAATCTGGGATGGTGATACCTCCAGATGTTTAGAATCTCCAGTGGGAGATGATTGAATTAGTCGCAATCCTATCTCTTGGTAGGAAAAGCCCCTTGCTCCAACTGTAGACAGAATGATGTCCAAAAACAACAAAACCTGGAAGCAGGTAAGTCAACAGTCTAGCTCTGCCAAGACAGGGTAGGCAAGTCCTTCATAACCCCTGCTCTACAATCAATGTCTATCAGAGAAATGGGGCCAAATGACTGAAGACTCATGCAGGAATGTATGGAGAGAAAATGGGAACTGTCCAGGCAGCCACTGGTATGTCATTTCTTAGTTTTGGAAGCTGCAGTTCCTGTCCTTCCTATAAAATCCGATATATTTATCCCTCTCAGTCTCTGAGGTGGTTGAAGAACAGATAGAGTCTCATAAATAAATTTTGAGTTGTTTAGGAGTCGAGAGAGTGTTATAGATCTTAGAGGATACTTTTAAAATTGTGTTGCAAGTTAGTATGAATGTTGAGTTAGATATAGAACTTTAAACTCAAGGAGATGGTTAAATAGTAGAATGTTAAAGTCAGGTACCAAATGCATATGGACTGGATATTGGGAATGTATGTTAAGCCATATAAGCCTCAAAAACCTCTGTTTTTTTATTGAATTTATTTTTATAAAAGAAAGAGCCATTTGTTGGACTGAAAGGGGAAACTGTAGGGGGAAATAAGATATACCTTAAATTTAAAAAAAAAGTGAAGAGGATGGGGTATTGAGGGTGGGAGGGTGGGACTGGAGGGGGGGAATAGGGAGGGGACTGCGATTGAGATGTAACTAATGTCCAAAATTTACAAAAGTACTCAAGAAGTTAAATGCCAAGAAACCAAATAATCCAATCAAAAAATGGGGAAAAGAGCCAGAGAAATCACAAAGGAGGAATTCCTAAGGGCTGAGAGACACTTGAAGAAATGCTTAGAATCCTTTTTTTTATTTCTTTAAATTACATCTCAATCACAGTCCCATCCTTCCTCCCCCACTCCAGTCCCATGCTCCCACCCTCAACCCCCCATCCTCTTCCCTTTTTTTTTTAAAGTTTAAGGTATATCTCATTTTCCCCAACAGCTCCCCCTTTCAGTCCAAAAAATGGCTCTTTCTCTTATAATAATAGATACAATACAAAACAACAGAGATAATTAGGCCACAGTTATGAGGGTTATATGGCTTAGCGTACATTCCCAATGTCCAGTCCATATGTATTTGTCACCTGACTTTAACTTTCTAATATCTAACCATCTCCATGAGTTTAAAGCTCTATATCTGACTCAACATTCATACTAACTTGCAACACAATTTTAAAAACATCTTCCTAGATCTATAACACTCTCTTGACTCCTAAACAACTCAAAATTTAATTATGAAACTCTAGCTATCTATTCTTCAACCACCTCAGAGACCGGAGAGGGATAAATATATCTTTTTTTATAGGAAGTACAGGGCCTGCAGCTTCCAAAACTAAGAAATGACATACCAGTGGCTGCCTGGACAGTTCCCATTTTCTCTCCATACATTACAGCATCGATCTTCAGTTGTTTGGCCCTTTTTTCCTACAGATATTGATTGTATAGCAGGGTTTATGAAGGACTTGCCTACCCTGTCTTGGCAGAGCTAGGCTGTCGACTTACCTGCTTCCAAATTTTGTCCTTTTTGGACAGCATTCTGTCTACAGTTGGAGCAAGGTGCTTTTCCTACCAAGAGATAGGCTTGTGACTAATTCAATCATCTCCCACTGGAGATTCTTTGATGCTCATTTTCTACTTGGAGTAGAATAGGGGTGCTGTCAGGAGTTGATATGACTCCATATAAAAAAAATCTAAAGTTAAGAAAACATCTTTGAATGCCATATTCTGCAGATCTCTTGAGGTTTTTGAGAGGCCCTGTCTATCTCTTATATTAGGATTAGCAGATGTTACTTGTCTCTTAGCAGCTTTATTTCTGCTTAGCTTAGAAAATAACCCTAATAATATATAGGGACACACCACCCCAGAGAAATGGGATGGAAGGGTTAGGGGGTAAAGAAAAAAATGAAATGTGAAGCTTCAGCCTTTTGCTACTAATTGTCATAAACTGTTTAGGATAATTAAGAAATGCAAACTAATAGTCATGCATGCCTGTCATTGTGTTAGGGACTATGACAATGCTCAGCATCCTTAATCATCAGAGAAATTCAACTCAAGACGACATTGAGATTCCACCTAACACCTGTTAGAATGGCTAAGATAAAGAACTCAAATGATAGGTCATGCTGGCTAGGGTGTGGAGAAAGGGGAACCCTACTCCATTGCTGGTGGGAGTGCAGGCTTGTGCAACCACTATGGAGGTCAGTATGGCGATATCTTAGAGAACTTGGAATAGCTCTGTCTTGGGACCCGGCCATACCACTTCTGGGTATACATCCAAATGAGTCCTCACCTAATCATAAAGAAGTTTCCTCATCTATGTTCATAGCAGCCTTATTTGTAATAATCTAGGAACTGTAAACAACCCAGGTGTCCCTCAACCGAAGAATGGATTAAAAAACTGTGGTACATCTACATAATGGAATACTACTCAGCTATCAGAAACAATGAAATTAGGCAATTTTCAGCACAATGGATGGAACTAGAGTAGCTCATCCTGAGTGAGCTAATGCAGACTCAGAAGGATGCACATGGCATCTATTCACTTATAGTTGGATTTTAGCTACATAGTATATGATATCTATACTACAACCAATGAACCAAAGGTAATATGGACTTAGACTTTTTCTTTTTCTCCCTGTCAATGAGACACTTTGCCCTCTTGTTACTGCTTTGTAGGCCCCCAGTGTATGAGGAGGCTCTTGGCCATCATGTGACTGCTGAACTGGGGCGGGGGACTGTTATGTAGGGACACTCCACTTCAGAGGATTGGGATGGAAGGGATAGGATGTAGAAGGTGGGACTGGGAGGGGTGGAAAGAGAACCCTATCATGGAGATGTAACCTGAAGCAATAAATAAATAAATTAAAAAAATAAATATAAGATATAATAGAATATATTTAGGTTTAGAACTTTAGACACACCAATGTAGATAGATGATTTTTTTCAAGGTTCCCTAATACAAATAGGTTAAACATTATGTATGTTACTTTTACATATGGTTTTCTTCACTTGATTTTAGCCAAAAGGCCAAGAAGCAATATATACAGTTTTCTTGATTGTGTCATATTTGTTCTTGTTGTTTTTACTACATGAGTTTAAAAAATTACCCTTTTTATTAGACAAAATGAGGGAATTGATGGTGTGATGTTAGGCATCCTAAGTACTAATTTACTTGCTCCCAGAGGCCTGCTCTGTGTATATCAAATAATGCTGTGTTTCTTTGCTTTTAAATCATTGTCTCTGATTAGGTTTAATAGAATGACAAGGTCTGTGATTTAGCAGAGAGTAAGGTAAGCAACGCAAGTGTTTTGGGCTCCTGGGGCAGACAGAGAGGATCTTGGGTAGAAGAGAAGAAGAGCAAGAAGAAGGACACATGCCATGGGTTTGAGAAAAGTACTTCATTTCATGTGGCCTGGGGCATTGGCAGGGCATGGAGAATAACAGCCCAGAGGACATATGTATATTGTTTGGGGTCATATTTCAGAAATAGGATGAGCTAGCTTAGATGGTCCAAAATTGCTAAATTCTGACAAAGGCTTTCTAAAATCCATCAGGTGTCTCTGTGTGTTCATTTATAATGGTGGGTTAGGTACTAACACTGCCAACCAATTAAATATATTATAAATACAGGTAAGTAATTTAGTTGTTTACTTCTACCCTCACATATGATAAACCTGGCTGTACGTTGATAATCTTTTGAAATGATTGTATCCTATGGGCTCTGTCCTAATGAAAAGATTGTTCCACTGATTATTTATTACATTCTGTAATATAATACTGAAATGAGAAGGCAGTGAAAAGTTGAAAGTGAAGCCTACTCTGAGGAAATAAGTAACTAGTTCCCTGCTTTTGAAAGACAGAACTTGCTCTCATCTACTTTCCTCTTTTCTCTGATTCCTGGCCTACAATATGTGAGCAGCTTGGCTCCACCCAGCCCTTCCTGTGTGAGTCTCTTCAACAGGAGCAAGAAACAATGGAACATAAAACACTAGATAGAGAAGCATGAAACTGTGAACCAAAATAACACACACACACACACACACACACACACACACACACACACTTCATTTAACTTTTTAAATTGATTCTCTCAGATATTTGTCAAATGTATGACAAATGTAACACATGGATTTTCCTACAAAATAGAAAAGGTTCTGTTAGAAGATCATAATTATCATTTGGGTTGTTCAATTGATTATATAATTTTACTTGTGAATATGTGTCAACCTCTTTTTTCATCTTCCTTTTGGTATTGCATTATTACATTTTCCTTCCCATTTTTATGTTTTTTTCTTACTTACACATATTTCATTTATTTACATTAATGTCTTCTAATAGCTTCTTTTTATTTTTGTTTGATGTTTGCTGATAACAAGTGTTTAAATTATTTTCAGAACATTGAATATCTTGGTTACTTTTCTAGTTGCTGTGCTAAAAATCTATGTCCAAGTCATCATATAGAAGGAAGGTTTTACTTTGGGATTACAATTCCAGAGGGTTATGGTGGATTGGAACTAGGAGGTAGCAGGTGGTTGGAGCAACAGCTGAAAGATCATATCTTGATGTTCTTTTCAGAGGTGTTCAGGTCCTAATCCATTTTTGAATGGGATTTTGTTGTCTCTGAGTATTTGTGTTTTTTTTTTTTCTTTGTCTACTTTGGATTTAAGTCCTATGTTATATGTATTACCAGACTCATATAATTTATGAAATGTATTAATTTATAAATGTTGAAATATACCTACATGTCTTACATAAACTCAACCATGGTGAGTGATTGAAAACTGCAAATTAATTAATTAATGTAGTTATTAGTAAGTATAAACTGTAAGATTAGGCCGGCAGAGTAGCCAGCGGCTTGGCAGAGGAGCAGGTGGCCTGGCCTGAGTGCCTTAACTGGTTGCCTAATTTATCCTGGAGAAAGAGTCCCGATACCAAGGGTGGCCTACACCACCTGTAACCTAAGCTCTGTTAATTAATATAAGTTGTTATATTAGGCTGGTAGAATTGCCAGCAGCTTGGCAGGAGATTCGCCTGGACTTAAGGGGAGTCTGAGAGTCTAGAAGTCCGACGGCCAGGGACTGCTTGGACTGAGGGCCTATAAGCCACCACAGTCTTTTCCCCAATAATTAAACTCACCAAGATCTTTTAATGTTTTAACACTTAGCCCTTAGCTGGGCAGACTCTCAATTAGGAACACTAAGTTAATCCAGATCTCCTAATCCCAAACTGCCACCATGTGCCTGTGGTTACTTTCCAGCCTTTTCCAGATGTCTGTCTTCTTCTGTGTCTCCCAGTGGAAAAAGCGAGAGTCTCTGTGTGTGCCCAGAGATCCTGTTCTGATCTCAGGAAGTCCTGCCTTCCTATACTCTTTCTGCCCAGCTAATTGGCCATTAGTGACATTTATTAATCAATCAAGAGAATGCCTCAGAAGGGGCAGTAACCAGATCTCAGCATTGAATTTAATGTATCAGAAACAATATTAGACCTTCCTTCAACAAGTGATCTTTTTGTTTGTTTTAGATCCAAATCGGAACCCCATTCCCTCCTCTCCTCCCAGTCCCACCTTCCCAGCCACTTCCCCCATACCTCCCATCATAGGCTACCAACCCACTCTAGCACATTAAATTGCATCAGGATTAAGTGCTTCATCTTTCACTGAGACAAGACAAGGCAGCTCTGCTAGAAAAATGGGATCCAGTGGGAGGCAACTGAGTCTAAGTCAGAGACAGTCTCAGCTCCAATTGTTAGGTATCCACGTGAGGACTAAGCAGCCCATCATTTTCACATGTGTAGGAGGCCTAGGACCAGTTTATGCATGTTCTTTGGTTGGTGGTTCAATCACTTTGAATGCCATTGGGCTCAGTTTAGTTGGATATTTAGTATTCTTGTGGTGTCCTTTATTCCTCCAGCTCCCTGAATTCTTCCCCCAATTCTTCCACAAGATTCCCTGAGTTCTGAAAAATTTTTAGGTGTGGGTCTCTGCATCTGTTTCTGTTATCTGCTGGATGCAGCCTCTCAGATGACAGTTATGCTAGGTTTCTGTCTGCAAGGATATCAGAGAATCATTAATAGTGTCAGAAGATTGGTCTCTCCTATGAGGTGGGTCTCAAGGTGGGCCAGCCATTGGTTGGCTGTTCTCTTGAATTGACTTCACAAATGTTTGTTGAGAATTTGTATGTCTATATGTAATGGGGATATTGATCAGTAATTTTATTTTATTTTTTCAGTTTCATCTTTATCTGTCTTTGATATGAGTTTAAAATTGACTTAATCAAAAGAGTTTGGTTATATTCTCTTATAATCCTTTTTTGTGGAATAATTGGAGAAATACTGGTATCAATTATCTGAAGATCTGATAGAAATCAACAGTGAATCCGTCTTAATTTATACATTTTTTTTAATTTTGAAGGTTTTTAATTTCTGTTTCATTCTTGTTTCAGTTTTTATATATCATACTGTGATTTAATTTTAGTAACTAAATTACTAAATTGACATCTGACACTTCATATATTTCTTTAAGCTGTTTCTAATTCATGGACATAATATGTTTTCAACATAAGACTTGATATTTTTAACATTTCATTCCTATCTATGTAGTGACTCTATTTTCGTCTCTGATTTAATTAATTTGTGTGTTCTCCACCTTTCTGATGTTTAGTTTCAGGCTTTGTCTGTCTTGCTTATCATTTTTGTTTGTTTCCATTTGATGTACTGCCAAATAAATCATAGTATTTCTTTCCACCTACTGAATAAGTTTTTGGTTTGTTCTTTTTGAAGAGCTTTAATATATCTCATTTAAATTGTTTATTTCAAATTTCTCTGATTTCCTCATGTATTCACTTAGAGCTATCAAAGTCTCTCTTTATAATGCTTGAATTAGATTCCATAGGTTTTCGTACATTGTATTTTAATTTTCTTTTTATTTATATTTTGATTGCAAAAATTGTCCTACAATATATTCTGACCATGCTTTTCCCCTTCTACAATTGCTATTTTATTCTAATGGTATGTTGTTCAGTTTGCATGTGTTTTTACATGCTCTAAAATTTCTCATGATGTTGATGCATAGCCATATTTCACTGTGATAGGGTAGAATATGAGGAATAATTTCATTGTCCTATATTCATTAAAACTCTTTCTGTGCCCTAATATAAGATATACTTTAGAGAAAGTTCCATGGCCTGATGAGATTCCTTTGTAATCTGTACTGTTTGGGTGGAATAATCTATATATATATCTATTAAGTCTATTTGTTTTATGATGATAATTAATTCAGATGTTTCTCTGCTTAGCTTTTACTGAGATGGAATGTCAGTTAAAGTTGCCCAATAGTGGTAAGGTTCACCTATGCCTGCACGTCTAGTAGTATTTGTTTGTTAAATTGGGTTCACTAGTGGATTGTTCTCTTAATCAAAATAAATTGAATCTGACTTAAAAAAGTTAATTAAAATTAATAGTGGTGTGAAGTATGCTTATTTCCTAAGTCCATTTGCTTGGAATATTTTCCCATCCTTTCATCCTAGAGTAGCATTTGTCTTTTGCAATAAAGTGTAGTTTTTAGGACAACAAAGAGAAGGTTTGTGCTTTTTGAGTCAACCTATTGGTTGTAGAACAGAAACCATAAATATACAGAATTTTTATTGAAAGACGTGCTCTGATTCTTGCCATTTGCTTGATTTTTAATTGTTTGGATTTTTTTATTCTTCATCTATTGCAGTTTTTCTCAATTTGTGGCACATGACACTTCTGGAGGTCATATGACCATTTCACAAGGATCACCTGAAACCATTTGAAAACCACAGATGTTTACATTATAATTCATAAAAGTGTCAAAACTTAATTATGTAGTAGCAAGAAAAATAACTTAATGGTTGGTCACAACAACATGAAGAACTGCATTAAAAGACTGTAGGATTAGAACTCATGGAGATGGTTGTATAGTAGAATGTTAAAGTCATTTGCCAAATGCATATGGACTGGACATTGGGAATGTATGCTAAGCCTTATAAATTCTCATAATTGTGGCCTAATTATTTTTGTTGTTTTGTATTGTATTGGTTGTTATAAGAGAAAGAAACATTTGTTGGACTGAAATGGGGAGCTGTTGGGGGAAAAAGATATAGCTTAAACTTTAAAAAAGGAAACATATGGGAGGAGTGAGGGGAAAGAGGTTAGAAGGGTGGGACTGGAGCGGGGAGTAGGAAGGGAATTGTGATTGAGATGTAACTTGAAGAAATAATAATGATGATGATAATAATAATAATAATAATAATAATAATAATAATAATCATATAGAAAGGGTGACAAACACTGTTCTGTTCCACAACAATTATTCCCGTATGGTTTATTCTTATCTGTGCCTTGTGAGTAGATTTATTTTTCTTGTCAGTCTAAGAATTCTTTCAACTTTCTTCCTTACAGCTGGAATAGTAATCATAATTCATTTAGTGTATTTTTATAATGGAAAGCTTTCATTTTTTTTTCCTTCAATTCTGACATAACTTTGCTGGGCAAGTAGTCTGGGCTGATAGTTGCTATCTTTCAGAACTTGAAATACATCATGTTTAGTTCTTCTGGCTTCTAAATTTTAGTTGAATAAAGTGCTATTATACTAATGGACCTGCCTTAACAAATGATTTGGTTTTTCTTTCTTGTTGCTTTCAATATAACATCTTTGTTCTGTGAATTTAGTGTTTTGCTTATAAAACAACTAAGGTAGATTCTTCTCTGATCTTCTCTGTTTTGTCCTAAATACTTCTAGAAGATTTATTCGTATCTCTTTTATTAATTGTGTAAAACTGTTTTGTTATAACTATTTGAAAATGTTTTTCATGTCCTTAGAATAAGATTCTTCTGCATCTGTAACTATAAACTATAGACTTAATGTGTCCAATTTTATGTTAAGGTCTTTGATCCACTTGGACTTAGGTTTTGTACAAGGTGATAAATATGGGTCTATTTGCATTCTTTCACAAGTTGACATCCAGTTAGATCAGCTCCATTTGTTCAAGATGCTGTCCTTTTTCCATTGTATGGTTTTGGCCTCTTTGTCAAAAATTAAGTGACCATAGTTGTATGGGTTTATTTCTGAGTCTTCATTTCAACTCCATTGATCAACTTGTCTGTATCTATACCCAGTACCATGCTGTTTTTAGTACTATTGCTCTGTCGTATAGCTTGAAATCAGGGATGGTGATACTTCCAGATGTTGTTTTAATTTACAGGACTGATTTAGCTATTCTGGGTTTTTGTTTTTACATATGAAGTGGAGAGTTATTCTTTTGAGGTCTGTAAAGAATTGTGTTGGTATTTTTATGGGAATTACATTAAATCTGTATATTGCTTTTGGTAGGATAACCATTTTTATTATGTTGATCCTACATATTGACGAACATGGGAGAACTTTCCATCTTCTGATGGCCACTTCAATTTATTTTTTTAAGGACTCGAAGTTCTTGTTGTACAGGCCTTTCACTTGCTTGGTTAGAGTTACCCCCAGGTATTTTATATTATTTGTGGATATTATGAAGGGTGTTGTTTCCCTAATTTCTTTCTCAGCCCATTTAACTTTTGTGTAAAGAAGGACTACAGATCTTTTTGAGTTAATTTTGTATCCAGCCACCTTGCTGAATGAGTCTATCAGTTGTAGGAGTTCTCTGGTAGATTTTTTTGGGTTCACTTACATATACTATCATATTGTCATATTGTTGTTGTTTATTTTGCTTGGTTTGGATTCCTTAGGCAGCACTTGAATTTTATTATTTTATCACATTCATAATAGTATTCTTCCAGATACTGCTTTTAAATTTAAAAACTTACAAAATCTCAAATTTTGCTAAGTCCAATACATTTAAAAATGATTACATTTTTACTTATTCTCTGTCTGTGGAACAGGTGATATGTAAGGTGATATCAGACCTTGACATCCTAGGAAGGATATACACTGTACATATGTAACATGAACATATGTTATGTGCACACATTTATGGAAATACTATAATTAAGGTTTATCTTGCTGCATTCATGTTTAAAGACACTTTTTGGTTTTAGAAAATAAAACAACATATTTTTATGTAAGAAAACTTAATTGTGATTTGGATATGAATGTTATAAGTTTCATGCTATGGTTTAAACATAATGTCTTATCCAGTAGAAACTAAATTTGTAGATACCTTCAGTGTTGGTAAAAAACAAAATCTGAGTAAATCAAGGTTAGAATTACTTCTTATCTAGTAATAGTTGTAGAAAATTATGTCAGATAATCTTTTAATAAGACAGTTATTTTCCCAACTACTAGGAATGCCACGAATACTCAATCATAGTGTTTTAATTATCCTTTTTATAAGCAAGCAGGAAGACTGAATCTCTGCATAGAGGCATAAAATGGTAAAAGCTGTATTAAGAAAAACTGTGGAAAGAGGACACTGTGATGGAGATGTAACCTGAAGTAATAAATAAATATTAAAAAAAAAAAGAAAAACTGTCTTTCTGTAATTTTCATGAACAACTAGATGGAGAAGGTAAGAGGAAATATGTGTCTAGAAATCTGGGTTTAGGATGATTACAATTCTAGGTACTGATATCTGGTTTTTGTCTTTGTTGGGGTATGTTATGTTCCTTGGTTTTCCTATTTTGTGATTGCTATTTTTTGTCTGGTAGGAAGTTCTGAATTCATAATAGTTGTAGCCAGTGGGGGTGTCCAGGTAAAATGTGCTCTTGCTTTTCTGATCTACTTGCTTTTCTGTCAAGCTTAGCTAGTGGGTTCCCAGAGAAAGTCTGCAGGAGTTAGGGGCTGAAATAAAAGAATGATTGTGGGAAAAGGTTGGAGGAAATGTTCTATGTTATTCACAGGAGATAGGGGCAGGGAAGAGGAGGCTGCAGCAGTTGGCCTGCTACAGAGATTGGGGTGAGAATGGGGCATTGGATTTGGAGGAGAGAAGGGAATAGGTGAATATCCCCAGTTAGGCTACATGCTTCCCTGCCTGGAGTAGCCTGTCAGTTACTTGGGAATACCTGAAATTGGTAACTGGTATAAAGTCATGATTTGGCAGGGAGGTTGGGGATCATGGGTGGAGGTTGAAGGGATAATCTGTGTGTTTCACTGGAAATGGGAGCAAGTAGGGAAGCAAGGCTCCTACAGAGCTGGAGGTGCAAGAGTGTGATTGGATTGGGGGAGAGCAAGGAAAATCTATAGTTATCCTACATGTTTCTCTGGTTTTAGAGGGTAACTTATTCCCATGGACTATCTGCTGGTGTTTGAGGCTGGGATAATGGTATGAGTGAGGGGAAGGAAGTTTGGGGGAGAAAGTCTGAGTGATCCATTGGAGATAAGGATCAGAGAGGCAGGGAAGACTGGGTAGTTTACTGCAGAGTTAGAATGGAGGATTGAATTTAGAGAAGTACAAGTAGAGATAAAATTCTGTAGTTGTGAACACAGATGAGGAAACATCCTTGTGTTTTGGTGAGGAATCATTTGGATTTATACCCAGAAGTGGCGTGGCTGGGTCTTGAGGTACAGCTATTCCAAGTTTTATAAGATATCACCAGACTAATTTTCATAGTGGTTGTACAAGTTTGCACTCCCACCAGCAATGGAGGAATGTTCCCCTTTCTCCACAACATTGCCAGTATGTCCTGTCATTTGAGTTTTTGATGTTAGCCATTCTGACAGGTGTGAGATGAAATCTCAGAGTCATCTTGAGTTGCATTTCTCTTATGATTAAGGATGCTGAGCATTTCTTCAAGAGTCTGTCAGCCATTAGAGATTCTTCCTTTTTGAATTCTCTATTTAGCTCTGTTCCCTATTTTTTGATTGGATTATTTGGTTTCTTGGCATTTAGTTTCTTGAGTTCATTGTAAATAATGGATTTTAGCCCTCTGTCAGATGTTGGGTTGGTAAAGACCTTTTCCCAATCTGTAGGTTGCCATTTTGTTCAAATGACAGTGTCTTTAGCCTTACAGAAACTTTTCAGTTTCATGAGATCCCATTTATTGATTGTTGGTCTTAGAGCCTGAGCTGCTAGTGTTCTGTTCAGAAAGTTGTCACCTGTGCCAATGAGTTCGAGGGTTTCTCCTACTTTTTCTTCTAGTATCTTTAGTGTGGCCACCCTTAGGTTAAGGTCTTTGATCCACTTGGATTTAAGTTTTGTGCAGGTTGATAAATATGGGTCTATTTGCATTCTTTTACATGTGGACATGCATTTCCTCATCTATGTTCATAGCAGCCTTATTTGTAATAGCTAGAAACTGGAAACAACCCAGATGTCCCTCAACCGAAAAATTGATTAAAAAACTGTGGTATAGCTACACAATGGAATACTACTCAGCCATCAAACAACAAAATCATGGAATTTGCAGTCAAATGAATGGAACTAGAAAAGCCCATCCTGAGAAAGCTAGCCCAGACTCAGAAAGATGCCCATGGCATCTATTCACTTATAATTGGATTTTAGCCATATAGTACAGGATAACTATACTACAACCAATGCATCAAAAGGAACAAGCACATAGATTTTGTTACCTGTTAATGAGACACTTTGCCCTAGTGGTGTTGCCTTGTAGGCCCCCAGTGTATGAGGAGGCTCTTAGCCCTCATATGACTGCTGAACTGGGGCTGGGGACTGATATGTAGGGACACTCCACTCCAGAGAGTAAGATAGAAGGGAGAAGGGGTAGAGGGTGGGAGGGTGAGACTGGGAGGAGTGGAAAGAGGGCACTGTGATGGAGATTTACCTTGAAATAATAAATAAACTTTAAAAAAAATTCGGCAGTTAGCCTAACTTCTTTCCTAGTCTGAGTGGCCTCTGGGTTCCCAGAGAATGCTTCCTGCCATTAGTTGCTGTGATAAATCAATGAGTATGGAGAAGATGATTTGGCAAATCTATGTTAACTACTGGACAGGATGGCAGAGAGTAAGGAGTCTGAAGCAGGTGGTCTGCTACAGAGCTGGGGATAAGACTGAGGGCATTGGACTTGGATGAGTGGAGGTAGACATGAAGATCTGCAGTTTAGCATACCTGCTCCTCTGTCCTGAGTGAAATAAATATTTTAAGTGGTCAAAAGTATATATATCAACAAAATTTTTTTATTGTCAGCTGGAAGATTTATTAGCAATTATTCTGAAAACATGTTAATACAGAATAAGATATTATAAAGTCTCTGGGGTGTGAAGGTAAGAAAACCATAGGTATCCTCAGGAGAAATGTCCTTTGACATATGAATATTTTGATTGCTAGTCACTTCCAAAATAACCAGAAGTACTATCATTTCTAAACCCTTTCAGTTCATGGTGATACCATAAAAGAAGGCTCTTCTGCAACATAATAATCATCATTCATTGTTTATTATGAGGAATCTTTATATCAAGCACATAGGACAGCCTGGGAAAACACCGAGTCTTGAAAATAATATACCAGGCCACTCAAAATTAAATGACTTGACTGTTTAATATCGCAACTTAGAGTCAGAAACTATCATAAAACTACTTCAGACATCATTTCCTTGCCTTTTACTTTCTATTCCAAAGAGTTCTTTTGTGTTAGACTAGAATTTTAACCCTTCCAAAATTCTAATTTAAACTGTTGGCAGAACATTAAAAATGATGTTTTTCCTTGTATTTTATCTGGCTTATGAATACTTGATCTCTTTGTTTTTAATGTTTCCAATGACTTAAAAATTTTGAAAGGATTTCTTGTGACATTGCTTTTCAAGGTACTGGGGTTTGTTGCAGTCAATGTGGGAAATTGTCATCACACAAAAACTCTGAGAGTGTTGTGTGAACCTAAGACCATTTTTACAGGTTTTTAGAAACTCTAATGTTGTAGTCTTCCCTGCAATTCATGAAAATTTTATTTTACTATAGTGTATCATCTACTTAGCTGTGTAGGAAAACATCCAGAACTTAGCAGATACAACCCTCACTGAATACAAGTACTCAGAAACCAAATTAGAAACCCTAATAACATGGTATTACTTTACATGATCCTATGGTTTGAACAATCAGTTCTCTTGTTCCTAAGGTTCCATATGGGACATTGGTGAGGCTGGATGTTGAAGCTTGGAACATTATGGTGTTCATGAATTAGATTTATAAGTCAATGACTTTGGTTCTTCTCCATGTGGACTTTTTATATACTTACCAGGGCCTTCTCACAGCATTGTAACTTTTTTTTTTTTTTTTTTTTTTAGGATTTTTCTTAGAGGCAATAGTGGAAGTTTAGAAAATTTGAAATTTCATCTTAGGGTTACATAAAGTCAATTTCTATGACGTAAAATATGCAAAAAGGTCATTCTAATTTCAAATTCATTTACGGTTTCAACTTATTGGATTCAGCTTACTCATGTTATAGAAGTTGATCTGATTTACTCAACACTTACTGATTTAAATTAAAATCTCATCTAAAGTATGTCCATAGAAACATCTAGAATAGTCTAACCAAAGTTCTGAATACCATGATCTAGCTAACTGTTTGGAGTATAGTATATGCTTTAAGATATTAAATAAATCAACAAATAAGTAGTTATACATTCAAAAAATACTTAAAAAACTTATTCATGATATCTTAAAAACCAAGTGACTTGACAACATTTTTTGAAGGAAAAGTTATGTGCTATAGCATTCAGTAATAGTAGAAATAAATGAATATTTAATTCTAAGACAATTCCATTTTGTAGTAAAATGGTATAATCTATAATTTTCAATTGGTACTAGTGCCACTACCTCAGTGAGTACCTATCATATTCCTTGAGCACTTTCTGTATCTCTCTGTCTCTGCCTCTGCCTCTCTCTCTCTCTCTCTCTCTCTCTCTCTCTCTCTGTCCACACACACACACACACACACACACACACACACACACACACACACAAACACATACACACACCCTTTAGGTTGGCATGAAGAGCCACTTTTCTCTCCTCAACCATAGACAATGAAAGGAATCACTCAGGTTTCTTCTATTTTTCATTGAAATATTATTTATTTTAATTTATGTGCATGAGTATTCAGTATATATGCCTGTTTATGAAACATGTACATACCTGATATGACGGAGGGAGGACTTATACATTGTTTTTCTGAAACTGATTTCAGTGCTCAGAGATCTGGCTACTGCCCTTACTGAGGCACTCTCTAATTGGTAATAAAAGTCACTGATATCCAATTAGTTGGGCAGAAAGAGTATATGAAGGTGGAACTTCCTGGGACAAAGAAAGTAATCCAGAATTTTACACAGAGGAAGCTCTCTTCCCAGCAGAACTCAGAAGCAGGGGCACATCTTGGTATGAGCTCTGAAGGTATGGCAAGCCACATGGTTGGTTGGGATTTAGGTACCTATTGTTTTATTCATTATAAATTTGGCCAATTTACTTCTTCTTCTACTATTATTACTACTACTATTATTATTTTTTATTATTATGCCTCTAAATCTTCCACTATAATGGAGATGTAACCTGAAGTAACAATACATAAATAAATTTAAAAATAAATAAATAAATAAGATATAGTTTTCAAATAACTAATGTGATTTTCTGTTGCTATCTTTCCTCATATCAGTACATTTCCCATTTCCAATTACTGAAAGTTGTTCCAAACTTTGAGTTACTTTACTCAATGTCTGCTGTCTACTTATAGTCAATGATTCCTTTTATAGTTACTTCTATTTTACACACTAGTAAAGTATGATCTATGTGTTTTCAGTCTGTTTAGATAAGAAAATTGATTTGTAGAGGGCACTGAGAGTTATTTATACATCATCTGTGGGAGCCTTCATGCTATATTGGCAGAGCATAGTGTTGACTCTATTGACAATATGGCCTGAAGAACCAACCATATTGCAGTCTGTGTCTTTGAGAGAAAGTCTGTGGATTCCTGAACTAATTGATGGATGATCTATCCCAGGGACAAAACTTCTTGTCTGCTTTCTTAATCAATTTTGAATTAAGCAATTTTGGTAGCATATGCTACCACTCAAGTTTCTTTGAGGCATTGTCTGAAATGGTTAATAGAAATAGATGTGGGAATATTTCTAAATTTGGCACTCAAATTACACAGAGAAACCCTGTCTCGAAAAATCCAAAAAAAATAGATGAATAAGAGGAATTTAGGACTCTGATGGAAACACAACCAGCTGTCATAGGAATCTATGAAGTTATGATGGCCTATAGGTGCCATTCCAAGGTAGATGTGAGAGAGTCAATGTTTTATAACTCTGTAATAATCAGTTAATACAGGCTTTCCTGGAAAGCATATGAATTCTTAGACTTTAGCATTCACTAAACCAAGAACAATTCCTGGAAAAAGTTGGCAGTTAGCCCCACTGATGATAATAGCAATAGCATCTGATAAGAATTTATCTGCAGATATACCACCAAATCCATAATAAATCATTGTACTGTTTTAGTGCTTTGTTATACATATAAAATGTTATAAATCTTAATGAATTTTAACAGAAGTATCATATTAGTAATTGCATTTTTTTCTTTCAAAAATTTAGACTTTTCATAAAGATCTCAATGTCTTCAGAGTGAAACTATAATAAATCATCATTAAATATATTTATTAAAGAAAATAGGAGAGTTTCAAATGGTAGGGGAAGTGAGGAAGTGAGGAAGAGGTGGAAGAATTTGGGGAAGAAAAAACATTATCAGACTATATTGTGTAAGGAAATTGATTTCCAATCAAAGAAAAATAAAATAAACAATAGAGAATTTTTTGTACACATACATGAGGTAAGAAATGATACATAATATTATGCATTGTTACTTCTTATGTTCAAGTTCAATATTTATCTATATCAATTTAAAATCTTATATCAAAGATTGATAAGTGTAAGAAATGTTTCTGATATCTCTCTGTATTTCAGGGAATAAATACATCATTTTAATAGTCTCTTGGGAGTAGATATTTCAGAGTAAACTTATCGTAAAATGAGATATCTAACTGGAATCAAATGTAACTTTCATTGTTTTTTATTGAACATCTTGTAATGTTGTTTTCCAGATCAAAACTGTGCATGGAATATATTTGAATATTTTCTTTAGTATGTTCTAATTAGTGTATTTTCTCATATGCCAAACATATAGAAGTAGCTTTGCAAAAATCCAAAACATGCTAGCATTCTTGATATCACTGTGTTTGTGTCAAGCTTTTCTGTCTTTTTTTTACAAATAAATTTATTTGTTGCTTCAGGTTATATTTACATCATATTGTCCTCTTTCCCCAATTCCCAGCCCCACCCTCCCATCCTCTACCCCCTAACCCTTCCATTCCACTCCTCTGGAGTGGTGTGTCCTTACATGACAGTCCCTTGTCCCAGGTCAAAAGTCATATGAGGGCCAAGAGCCTCCTCATACACTGGGGAAAGGCAGTACCACTAGTGAAAAGTGTCTCATTGCCCGGGAGAGAAAACTAAAAAACAAACAAAAGTCTAAGTCCCTGTTCCCTTTGGTGTGTTGGATGTAGTATAGATATCCTGTATTATAGCTAAAATCCTACTATAAGTGAATAGATGCCATGTGCATCCTTCTGAGTCTGGGTTAGTTCATTCAGGATGAGATTCTCTAATTCCATCCATTTGGCTGCAAATTGCATAATTTCATTGTTTCTGATAGCTGAGTAATATTCAATTGTGTAGATGTACCACAGTTTTTTAATCCATTCTTTGGTTGAGGGACATCTGGTTTATCTGGTTTGTTTCCAGTTTCTAGCTATTACAAATAAGGCTGCTATGAACATAGATGAGGAAACTTCCTTATGATTCTGTGAGGAGTCATTTGGTTGTATACCCAGAAGTGGTATAGCTGGGTCCTGAGGCAAAGCTATTCCAAGTTTTCTAAGATATCGCCATACTGACCTCCATAGTGGTGGCACAAGCCTGCAGTCCCACCAGCAATGGAGGAGGGTTCCCATTTCTCCACACCCTCGCCAGAATGTGCTGTCATTTGAGCTTTTGATCTTAGCCATTCTGACAGGTGTGAGATGGAATCTCAGAGTTGTCTTGAGTTGCATTTCTCTGATGATTGGGGATGTTGAGCATTTCTTCAAGTGTCTCTAGGCCATTAGGGATTCCTCCTTTGTGAATTCTCCATTTAGCTCCGTCCCCCATTTTTTGATTGGATTATTTGGTTTCTTGGCATGTAATTTCTTGAGTTCTTTGTAGATTTTGGATATTAGCCCCCTGTCAGATGTGGGGTTGGTGAAGATTTTCTCCCAGTCTGTAGGCTGCTGTTTTGTTCGAATGACAGTGTCTTTTGCCTTACAGAAGCTTTTCAGTTTCATGAGGTCCCATTTATTGATTGTTGGTCTCAGGTCCTGAGCTGTTGGTGCTCTGTTCAGGAAGCTGTCACCTGTGCTGATGAGTTCAAGGGTTTTTCCCACAGTTTTTCTGTCTTTTGAAATAGTTGTTTTTACAAGGGGGTTTAGAAAGCACTCAAATGTTTGCTTTATCCTCACCTCATGAATGCCTCAGCAGCTTGGCAGATTTAAAGATACTCTATGAAGTTCCCCAGTTTTTCTCCCTACATGTTTAGTTCAAAGCATCTGGGACTAAATTGTTTCCTTTCAGCTCATTATACCTCAAGCACTTAAACAAGTACAGACAATATTATCCACTCTAATCTTCTATATCATATTTTTCTGCAGGCTGTTTTCAGCCATCATAGGAGAAACATTTAGTGAATTCCTGCTAAGCAATTATAAGGAAAGAGAAAAAATGGAGAAATTGTTACTACATTATAACACATAGGCAGATAGCTATGCAATGAGATAATAGCTGTATGAAAACAAGGCATGTTTATCAAAAACCTGTCATAACTCCATAAGTTCTATTTTCTTCAACTGAGTTATTTGCAGTTCAGTTTTTTGTCTTTCTGCCTCTCTCTCTCTCACTCTTTTTCACTCAATACCAAAATTTGCATATGAGATTTTGGGAATTTATGGTGTTTCTTAAAATCTATTTTATAAAATCAATCACCTAACTTTATATTGTCTATATTATTGGTATAAAATTTTATTAAAATGTGCTAGAAAATATACTACTGTGATAAGCTAGTTAGTTTGAGAGTATTTTCTTACGAACAATAGATGCTTTCATTACTATCTTCCTATACACCATTCTAAAAGGATCCACAGCAGAAAGTGTTTGCTTCAAGATCTTTTATAAGCAACTACAAGAATGTGGTAACTATGAAAGATTGGTGATATGTATGCAGTTGACTATGAAGTTTATTTCCACGCTGATTGCTTGCTATTATTTCCCTGTCTGTTCTAAGTTGCTGTTATTAAATTATTATCAACACAGAATTGCAATTTTCCCACAGGAATACTTCTTGTTATTTCTTCCCAAAATGCCCCCTCATTGTCCCTACACTCCCTCCAGTACTTATGGTATGCAGGCGATCCAGACAAGAACTCTCTTACTGAGTTTATAACCAACCTGTGTTTGTTAAAAAGGGGTTAAGCTATGCACCTCCTGTTTGAGTATAAAGAAGATTTCACAAATGTCAGACTAGATTAGAGGAAAATAGAGACAAAAAGATGGGTAAATGACCATTGATATTGAAAAGGGCCATGATTGAAATGTTTTATATATATATATATATGTGTGTGTGTGTGTGTGTGTGTGTGTGTATTTATATATATATGTGTATATATATATATATATATATCAGGCTAAGAATTTATGAAAAATTATCTCAAACTTATCCTTGTACAACTTTCGAGTATCAGAAATGGGGAGAAAAACAATCTCCTCTATTTCTCTATCTATTGAGAACTTTTATAGAAAAAAAAATGTGATCTTCTTAATTCATAAGAAGGATGACATGTAAAGGCCTTGCTGATGATTTGTGAGATGTATTAAGTGAGCACTTTTGGTTCCAGAATCTAAGAAGAATAAAAGCAAACTTTTACCAATTTGACTGAACATAAGAAAAGTCATATTACTGAATATAACATCTAAATTTAAGATAAAATTCTTAAACCAATATTAGCTGAACTCTCTATGATCTGGAAGTTTCTCAAAACAAAATTATCTTAATTTTCAAATATCTTTATTATTGGTGATTCTACTCCAGCTCCATTATATATATATACATATATACATATATATATATATATATATGTATATATATATATATATACATTCTTTATCCCCCATGGAAATAATTTCTAGTAAGGATAAACTTAATATGCTATGACATAATGACAAGAAATGAAGGAATGAGTAGGCCTGTAAAGACAAACAACAACAACATTTTATGTTTTTAAGTCCATTACATGTCTTTTTGAACTTTGAAGTTTGTTAGAATCCCGAGCTTACTTTGAAATAAAATGAGAATTTCTTTGCTCTCTGTTTTTTTTTTTTTTAAGTGTAAATGGAATTATTTCACATTCTGGCAAGATGAAGTGACTCAATTTTCTCTTGATTTTTGGCCATTCGATTTAAAAACAAACAAAAAAACAAAACAAACAAACAAAAACTAAGAACACCATAAAGAAGAAACACATGGCACTTTGAAAGGTGGAGAAAACCGATGTGCATATAAAGGACCTCAAGACTTGATGAATGAATTCTCCGTATTTCCTTACTGCAACAATGTATCAAAACAGGGTATTGGAAGGCCTTCCAACTTAGTACAACCTTTAGATGCAAGCAAGAAAAATTTTGACAAAATGTGTTCCTTGTTATATGACATGGAACAAAGTAGTTTAACAACCTAAAACCCTCTGTCTCTTTTTTCTTTTTAGCAATATATACACTACTCCATAAAATTACCAAAAAATATGCTGCTGCCAGCAATCAAGATTATTGACAGTTGATGCAAGGAGTGACAAAATTATATATAATAGCAAAGAAACTTCCTACAAAATAAAAACAATAATTACATTATCAACCTACCAGAGGGACATTAAAAAATATGAAGTTATATTTAGTAAAACAGAACCTAAGATTATATCAAACAAAAACTAATACAGAAATAAAAGTAAACAATTTACACTATATTAAAATGAAAATTCTCTGTCAAAGTACCCACCAATACTATGAAAAGTCAAAATATGGAATGGCAGGAAGTTACTATTATGTATATATAAAAGACTTAACAAAAAGAAAGCACAAACAACTAAAAATGGACAAAGAGAATATACAAAGTGTGATAATAGTGTTCAAAATCACTAATTATGGAAGTGCAAATGAAAATCAGAATTATAAATTACCTTGTGCTCATAAGTGTACCTATTGTCAAAAATTAAAAGAGGAGCTGGTAAGATAGCTAATCAGGCAAAAATACTTGCCTCCCAAAATTAAGAGTGAAAATTCACACAAAGATAGATGGAGAGAACTGAGCCCCAGAAGTGTTCCTCTGGCCTCCTTCCACATGTACACTATGGCATGCATATCATATCTCCCAGATGCATCTATGTGTGCAGGATCCTACCCACACATAATTCTTCTAATTTATTTAATTCTTTTAATGAAAAATATTTTAAAAATTAAGAGGATATTAGAAAAGAGGAAACTAGTTGCTGCTGAAAATGCAAAAAATCTTAAATACATGTACACTCTTAATGGTAATAAAAAATGCTGCATCAACTATAGAAAAGATGACAGTTCCTCAGAAAATTAAAAATACCGTAATGTATCATTTCTGCTTCTTAGCATATAATCAAATCCAAAGCACTTCAAACCCATCATGAATCCCTTAAAATGTACAATATAAATTCTTTATTTAAAAAGATAGCTTAAATATTAGCTATACTTTCTATATATAGAAAACCCTATACATTCAACTGCTATGTGACACAATATTTCAATTTTTGGCAATTTATCTCAGAGGGCTGATGACATTTACTTACAATAAAATAATATACAGTGTGCACAGTACTTATAGAATTTCCAATACAGTCTATTTCTAGGGAATAGCCCATTGACGTTCTATGATTAAATGGTTCATCAAACTGTTGTGTATGTGTTTTATGGAATACTATTTTATTTATTCAACATTAAAAATCAATAAACTATTAATTCATAGAACATCTTTGTTGAACATCCTTGTAAGCAACTAATCAAAAAAGAATCCATACTGTGTGGCTCCACTTAGACATCTTCTTACTGAGAGAAAAAAAAAAAAAAACTAACCAGTTAGTGCTTTCCAGGCATTGGTAGTGAAAGGAGATGGTTGTGGATATAATATGGCAAAAGAAGTAATCATTAAAACCTGATTTTCATAAAACTGTTCTATTTCATAATGGCTTCAAAGTTAATATTGTGCTTATAATATTGTATTGCAGTTCTGAAAGATGAAATCTGGAACACTGGAAACTGAGTAAGGAATATATGAGCTCTTTTCTCACTGTTAAAACTTTCAAGGGCCATGTTGGGGTCTGTGGTCTTGCAGCAGAGGGACGGGGTGGGAGAGCATGTTGATGTCTTTGGCCCATGTTACCAACAAAGGACATACTGATGTCTATGATATGTGCTGCAGCCTGAGGCCATGTCAGTGTCTCTGGGCTGTACTGCAGCCCAACGCTATGTTGGTATCAGTATTCCACCTGAGACTATGTTGATCTACATGGTACATGCTTCCTTAGAGGGCCATGTTTGGATATGTGGTCCTGCTGCAGCTAGGGGCCATGTTGATATCTATGGTCAGTATTCCTATCAGAGACCATGTTGAGGCCCATGACATGTGTTGATGCCAGAGACAATGTGGAAGTCCATGTATGATCCATGTTCCCAATGACTGTAAAAGCACGGAAGCTACATATGCAGTGGTATCAATGACTGCAGACTCATGGATGAGAAAGGGAGTCATAGAAGGTTTCTGTGACAATTCCTCCTCCCCCAAAACTGAAAACAGCAGCCTAGATAGAAAATAATCAAAGTGAACTCTTAAAAATTGTGATAAAGATGCTGAAGTGCAGCTCTCCACAACTGCTGGCTTCTGGTGGGGGTGCTGGTAGGTAAAGACTCAGTTTTCTTTAAAGTGCTAGCCACTGGAAGTTTGAAATGCTATAGTGAATATATGGGCAACACAATTTGGACTTATGATTTTTGAGGGGGTGGTCTTTTTTTGAGGTGAGGGTTGGATCATCAGTGGGAGGCAGGCCTGGGAATACTAGGAAGTGAGTGTGATCAAGTTGTATTATGTGAAATTCCCAAATAATCAATAAAAATATTATGTTGGAAAAAATCTTTATGTGCAACTATAGACATCTAAATAATATCTTGATAATCATTTTACTTACAATTAATATGGACATAGAGTATAGGGTACTGAAATTGAAATACATAGGACAGTTAGTAATTGATTTTAAGGGTGACTTAGATTAGTCTCACTAAGAATAATTTGAGACATGATACTACCTTGCATATATTTTGTAGGGGGTATATACAGTATTTGTTAGTATGCTTTTGAAGACTGCAGGAGCGAATACAATAAAAAGAATAAGGAACAAAGACTATTAGAAGGCAGTCATCTGTATTTTAATTGTCTATATATTACTGTAGAAATGCCCATTAGCTATCATAGCAGAGACAATGATTAGATAAATAAAATGCCATTTTAACACACAATCAAATATGGAAACAGGGTATTTGTTTTCTTTTTGGGTGGTGTTGTTTTGGAGGTTTTGTTGTTTTTTCTTTATTTGTTTTGTTTTTGTACTTTAAATGGCACTTTTACACAGAATCAAATATGAAAATAGGAGTTTTTTGTATTTTTTTGGGGGGGTTATGCTCTTTTACCTTTTTGCTTTTATTTTTGTGCTTTAAACTGAATTTTTACACAGGATCAAACATGAAAAAGGTTTTTTTTTGGTCAATTTATTTTATTTTTGTTGTTGTTGTTTTGTTTTGTTTTAATTAAAGCTATAATAACACAACTAGGATAAAGCAGGAACGAACTTGTCAGTCATTCAGGGCTTTCTGTGGGAAAGTTTGGGCAGGATGGACTGTTTTGCAATAAACTGGAGGATGGGCTGATCAGCAGCCCAGAGCCAGGCAGCAGCAGCAGCAGCGGGTGCTAGTAGCTAGTGATGATGAGCCAGGGCCACTTGAGAGATTATGATTAACTGCAACAGTTCACTGAGCAGGGTGTTTCGGTAGACTGTCAGGTCCAGCAGCTGCGGAGTTATGTGCCTCCTAGCTCCCATGTGTTGGGCCTCATCACTTGCCAGCTCCAGCAGCCTTCAGGTCAGGAACTCAAGGATAGAGGTCAAGAAGATGGGCTTCCTTTTGCTCATCCCGGAGGCATGGCTGATCTCCCTCAGATGGTGTTCCACCAGGCTGACTGAGAAGATCAGCTCGGCTATGGAGGTACGAGAACGTCGACTTGACGACCCTCGACGGCTGCTCCTTCTGGACCTAGGCATGTTGAACTCAGAGTACAATCTCGCAGGCTGGTGTGGCTCCACCTGGCTGCTTGGTGCTGACCAGCTGAGCTTTGGACCTCAAGACAGTTTCCAATACCCAACTGTCAGCCTCCTGCGGGGCTGCATATCCTAGCAACCCCTCAGTGGATGTAGCACATTTCCGGGTTTCTACTGATGATGTGTAGTGGCCACAGCCCACTTCCAGGTTCCCACTGATGACTTGTGGTGGATCCAGGCCAGGGATCTCTAGTGGTGCTATCATCACATTCTCACCTTGGGCTGCACAAGGAAACTTTTTCTTTTTTTAAGAATGTAGTCTAAATTTATTGTTAGGAAAGTAATTAAACAGAGCAAAAAAGTATACTTTTCAAATAAAGTATCTAGGAAAGAATAAAAGGAAGATGATTTAGACTAAGATTTGGCAACTTTACTTAACATTTGATAATAAACTAGAAGTGAATAAAATTCTTCATTGTAACACTAACAGCTTCTAAAATATATGTCCTATTTTTTGTTTGTTTCTTTGTTTCTGACTGCTCTATTATATATATATTAATATATATATATATATATATATATCCCCCAATGACAGTCTCTTTTCCTTTTTACTTTTTTTCTATTAATTTGTTTATTTTACATTCCAATTGCAATTCCCCTTTCTCCTCTCAGTCCTACTCTACTACTCACTTTCCCCATACTTCCACCCCAATCCTGTACCAGCCCACTCTGGGATATCAAATCGCATCAGGACTAATTAACTCCCCTCCCACTGAGTCAAGACAAGGCAGCTCTGCTAGGAAAATAGGATCTAGAGGGAGGCAAACTTGTCCAAGTCAGAGATAATCACTGTTCCACTTGTTAGGGGATTCACTTTAGGACAAAGCAACCAATCCGCTTCATTTGTGTAGTGTGCCTAGGACCTTTCCATGCATTTCTTAGGTTTTTGCTTCAGTTTCTATAAGCCTGCTTGTGACCAAGTTAATTGTCTATGGGAGTTTCCTTGTGATGTCCTTGATCTCTCCAGTATCCTTAAACCTTCCTCTGACTTTTCTTCAAGACTCCCTGATTTTCGCCTAATGTTTGACTATGAGTCTCTGCATCTGTTTCCATTTTCTGCTGGATAAAGCTTCTCAGATGGCAGTAATGTTGGGTTCCTTTCTGGAGCCCTCTCTTCATCCATTTCTGATGTCCATTTTATTTCCCCTAACTTAGAGGAATTTAAGGATCATCCCTTGTGCCCTTCTTGTTACTTAGTTTCTTTGGGTCTTTGCAGCATGGTTGTCCTGTACTTAATGGCTAATATCTTCCTATGAGTGAGTAAATGCCATGGGTAACTTTTGCGTCTGTATTAGCACACTCAGGATGATCTTTTCAGATACCATCCATTTCCTGCAAATTTTATGATATCCTTATTTCTGATTGAGGAGTAGTATTCCATTGTGTAGATGTACCACAATTTCTTTATCCATCCCACAGCTGAGGGACATCTGGGTTGTTTCCAGTTTCTGGCTCTTACAAATAAAGCTGCTCTGAACACAGTTGAGTAAATGTCCTTGTGATTTGGTGATGCATATTTGAGGTATATACCCAGGAGTGGTATAGCTGGATCTTGAAGGTAGAACTATTCCCACTTTTCTTAGAAAGCACCAGATTAATTTCCAAAGTGGTTGTACAAATTTGCACTCCCACCACCAATGGAGGAGTGTTCCCCTTTCTCCACAACCTCACCAGCATGTACAGTCCCTTGAGTGTTTGATCTTATCCATTCTGACAAGTGTGAGATGGAATCTCAGAGTCATTTTGATTTGTATTTCCCTTATGACTAAGGATGCTGAGAATTTCTTTAAGGGTGTCTCAGCCATTAAAAATTCCTCTGTAGTGAATTCTCAGCTTAGCTCTATATACTATTTTTCCATTTAGTTTGTTGGTATTTAATTTCTTATGTTCCTTATATATTTTGGATATTAGCCCCCTTTCTGATGTGGGGTTAGTGAAGAACTTTAACCAATCTGTAGGCTGCCATTTTTTTTATTGACAATGTCTTTGACCTTACAGAAGCTTTCAGTTTCATAAGGTCCCATCTATTAATTGTTGATCTTATTGCCTGTGCAATTGGTGTTCTGTTCAGGAAGTTGTCTCCTGTGCCAACAAGTTCAAAGATTTTCCCCACTTAGTGTGTCTGGTTTTATGTTAAGGTCTTTGATCGAATTTGACTTTAAGTTTTGTGCAGGGTGATAAATATGTCTATTTGCACTCTTCTCCATGCTGATATCCAGTTAGACAAGCACCATTTGTATGGTTTTGGCATCTTTGTGAAAAAGCAAGTGTCCACGGGTGTTTGGGTTTATTTCTGGGTCTTCATTTCCATTCCATTGGTCAAACTCTGTTTTTATGTCAATACCATGTGGTTTTTACTACTATTACTTTGCAGTACAGTTTAAAGTCAGAAATCTTGATACCTCCAGAAGTTCTTTTATTATACAGGTCTGTTTTTGCTATCCTGAATTTTTAATTTTTCCATATAAAGTTGAGAATTTTTCTTTCAAAGTCTGTAAAAGAATTGTGTTGGTATTTTGATGGGAATTGGATTGAATCTGTAGATTGCTTTTGGTAAGAGTGCCATTTTTACTATGTTAATCCTACCAATCCATGAGCATGGGAGATCTTTCCATCTTCTGATATCTTCTTAAATTTCTTTCCCCAGGGACTTGAAGTTCTTGTCAAACAGGTCTTTCACATGCTCAGTTAGTGTTACACCAAGGTATTTTATATTGTTGTGGCTATTGTGAAGGGAGTGTTTTTTTCTTATTTCTTTCTCGACTTGTCATTTCTTTATCATTTGTATAAAGGAAGGCTACTGATTATTTTTTAGTTAATTTTGTATCCAGCTACATTACTGAATTGTTTATCAGCTGTAGGAGCTCTATAGTAGAGTTTTGGGGATCACTTATGTATACTATCACATCATCTGCAAATAGGGATACTTTGACTTTGTTTCCAATTTGTATCCCCTTGATCTCCTTGAGTGCTATAATTTCATGTACTATATTGAAGAGAAATGGGGAGAATGGACAGCCTTTTCTTGTCACTGATATTAGTGTAATTGCTTTAAGTGTCTCTCCATTTAATTTTATATTAGGTATATGCTTGCTATATATTGTCTTTTTATGTTTAAGTATGGGCCTTGTACACCTGATCTCTCTAAAACTTTTATCATAAATGGTTGTGTTGGATTTTGTTGAAGGCTTTTTCAGCATCTAGTGAGGTGATCATTTGTTCTTTTTTCTACTATCAGTTTATTTATATAGTGATTTCATTGATGGATTTTTGTATGTTGAACCATCCCTCCATCACTGGGATGAGGCCAACTTGATCATGGTGAATGATATTTTTGATGTGTTCTTGGATTCAGTTTGCCAGTATTGAGAATTTTTGAATCAATGTTCATGAGGGAGGTTGTTCTGAAGTTCTATTTCTTAATTGAGTCTTTGTGTGGTTTAGGTATCAAGGTAATTGTGGCTTTATAGAATGAGCTTGTCAAAGTTCCGTATGTTTCCATTTTGTGAAATAGTTTGAGGAGTATTGGTATTATGTCTTTGAATGTCTGGTAGAATTCTGTGGTAAAACCATCTGACCCATGGCTTTTTTTTTCCAATTGGGAGACTTTTGATAACTGCTTCTATTTTCTTAGGGCTTGTGGGACTGTTTAATTTATTTATCTGTTCCTGATCTAACTTTGGTAAGTGGAATCAATCCAGAAAATCATTTCTTTCATTTAGATTTTCCAATTTTGTTGAGTACAGGCTTTTAAAGTAAGACTTTATATCTTGGGTTGGAGTTTTTCTTCCAGCACCTTCTATAGAGCTGGGTTTGTAGACAGATATTGTTTAAATTTGGTTTTGTTGTGGAAAATTTTGTTCTCTCCATCTATGGTGATTGAAAGTTTTGCTAGGTGTGGTAGTTTGGGTTGATATCTGTGGTCTCATAGCGTCTGCAAGGCATATTCACAGGCCCTTCTGACTTTAAGAGTCTCTGTTGAGAAGTCGGATGTAATTCTGGTAGGTCTACCTTTGTATGTTACTGTGTTTTATATTTTTCCCTTGCAGATTTTAATATTCTTTCTTTGTTCTGTACATTCAGGGTTTTGATTATTATGTGGTGAAAAAAAGCTTTTTGGTACAATCCATTTGGTGTTTTGTAAGTTTCTTGCATATTTATAGGTATCTGTTTCTTTAGATTGGGGAAGTTTTCTTCTATAATCTTATTGAAAATATTTTTGGGGCCTTTAAGCTGGGAGTCTTTTCCTTCTTCTACTCCTATTATTCTTAAGTTTAGTCTTTTCATAGCATCCTAGATTTCTTGAATGTTTTGTGTCAGGAACTTTTTAGATTTAACATTTTCTTGGACCAATGTGTGGATTTCTTCAACTGAAACTTCTAGGCCAGAGATTCTTTCTTCTATCTCTTGTATTCTGATGGTGATGCTTGTGTATGTAGTTCCTGTTCCCTTTATGAGGTTTTTGATCTCCAGGATTGCCTTCGTTTGTGTTTTCTTTCTTTTTTTTTAAATACTTTATTTTTTTTCTTCAAGTTACATCTCAGTCACAAACCCTTCCCTATTCCCCCTTCCTATCCCGCCCTTCCACCCTCTTCCCCCCAGAAGTTTCCCCTTTCAGTCCAACAGATGGTTCCTTCTCTTATAACAGTAAATACTATACAAAACAA
>CAJQZJ010000742.1:0-11271 GCA_907164525.1 Lophiomys imhausi | reverse complement strand
TGGCCCCTGACTTTAACATTCTACTATCTAACCATCTCCATGAGTTTCAAGGTCTATATCTGACTCAACATTCATACTAACTTGCAGCACACTTTTAAGAGTATCTTCTTAGATCTATAACACCCTCTTGATTCCTAAACAACTCAAAATTTAACTATGAGACTGTAGCTGTCTATTCTTCAACCACCTCAGAGACCTGAGAGGGATAAATATATCTGCTTATATAGGAAGTGCAGGGCCTGCAGTTTCCACAACTAAGAAATGACATACCAGTGACTGCCTGGACAGTTCCCATTTCTCTCCATACATTCCTGCATCAGTCTTCAGCCTTTGGGTTTCTATGACAGACATTTGTTGTAGAGCAGGGATTATGAAGGACTTACCTACCCTGTCTTGGCAGAATTAGGCTGTCGACTTCCCTGCTACCAAGTTTTGTCCTTTTTGGACAGCAGTCTGTCTGCAGTTGGAGCAAGGGGATTTTTCATGCCAAGAGATAGGCTTGCCACAAATTCAACCATCTCACACTGGAGATTCTTCGATGCTTATCTTCTACTTGGAGTAGAATAGGGGGTGCTGTCAGGAGCTGATATGTCTCGATATCAAAAAAAAAGAAAATCTTGATTTAAGATAACATCTTTGAATGCCATATTCTGCAGATCTCTTGGGGTTTTTGAAGATGCCCTATCCATCTCTTGTATTTAGATAAGCAAATGTTGCTTGTCTCTTAACAACTTGATTACTGGGTAGTTTAGGGAATATCTGTGATAGACTGTCATAGTAGCTAACAAAGTGACATGTTTGCATTTCCTTCATCTGTTTGATTGTATTTTCCTGCATTTCTCTGAGGGATTTATTCATTTCCCCTTTTAATGCCTCTATCATCTTCATAACATCAGACTTAAAGTCATTTTCTTGTACTTCAGGTGTGTTAGGACCTTGCTGTGGTTGGATAGGTGGGTTTTACTAGTCCCATATGGCCCTGGGTTTTTTTACTTGTGTTCCTATGCTTTACTCTAGCCATCTAGTTGGTTCTGGGTTTGTGGTCTAGGGTCACTGATGGTAGTAAGCCTCTGGGATTGAAGGTAGAGCTGGTAGGCCTGGATGGCAGCAGGCCTCTGATATTTCCTAGGTGGCAGAGGCCTTATGGTAGTTCCTAATGGTAGACTATGCCTGACAATTCCTAATGGCTACCTGATTCTGGATTTTCAGTCAGAAACAATACACAGGATAATGGGCTGATGGTTTTATGGCTACTTGAGTCTGGTGGTCCCAGATGGCCACCTGGAAATGGAGTTGCAGGTAGAGATGGTGCCTGGGAGTGTCTCTTTTTCTTATAACAGTAAATACAATACAAAACAATTAGAACAATCAGGAAACAATTATGAAAACTATAAGGTATAACATACCACAATGTTCTTAAGGATGTTAAAGGAAGTTCTTAAGGACCAGTTTCTGTACAGACAACATGGTGCTGATGTAGATATCTGATATGAGTCAATTAAAACATGGTTCAATTTCTGGATATTATGAATAGAGAAACAATTGAACATGATAGAACAAATGTCTCTCTGGTACTATGAAATGGCCTTTAGGTACATGTTCAAGAGTTACCTAGCTGGACCTTGAGGTATATTCATTCCTAACTTTCTAAAGAACTATCATACTGATTTCCATAGTGTCTGTACAAATTTGCACTAGAACCAGTAATGAATTAGGGGTCTGTATGCTCCACATCCTCACCACAATAGGTTGTCACTTTTGTTATTGATCTTGGTCATTTTGCCAACTATAAAACAGAACTTGAAATTGGTTTTGATTTGTGTTTCTCTGTTTGCTAAGGATGTTGAATGTTTCTTTAAGTATTTCTCAACCATTTGATTTTTCCCTATTGAGATTAGTTCTCTGTTTAGAACCATTTCCCATTTTGAAATTAGATTATTTGATTGTTTTTATATCGAATTTCTTGTGTTTTTTATATATTTTGTATATTAATTCTCTTTCAGATATGGAGTGTTTAAAATCTTTCCTCATTTTATAGGATGTCACTTTTTCTGAATTGATGGTGTCCTTTGTCTTATACAAGACTTTCAGTTTCATGAGGTCCCATTTATTAATTCTTGATCTTAGTGCCTGTGCTAACTTTATTCAGTTCAGAAAGTATACTTCTATGCCAATGAATTCAAGGCTATTCTTACTTTCACTTCTATAATGTTCAGTGTATCTTGTTTTATGTTGAGTTCTTTGATCCATTTGGAAGTGAGTTTTGTGTAGGGTGATAAGTATGGAACTATCTGCATTATTTACATGCAGATATCCAGTAGATGTGCATGTTAAAGTAAATATTTACATTTGGAAATAAAAAGAGGTAGAGTAGTAGAGGAAATATGGAGAAAAAGAATGAAAAAACATAAATGAGAACAATACAGAATTTTGGAGTCCAAAGTGTGGAGATTTTATCTAGTATACAAGTGATATGGGGATGTTAAGCTAGAATTAAGTACAATTGTTTCGTTTTTTTTTATAAGTACTTTATTTTTTTTCTTCAAGTTACATCTCAGTCACAAACCCTTCCCTATTCCCCCTTCCTGTCCCACCCTTCCACCCTCTTCCCCCACAACAGCTTCCCTTTTCAATCCGACAAATGATTCTTTCTCTTATAACAGTAAATTCTATACAAAACAGCAGAATTAAATATGCCACATTTATGAGAGTTAAATGGCCCAGTATACCTTCCCAATGTCCAGTTTATACATATTTGGCCCCTGACTTTAACCTTCTACCTTCTAACCATCTCCATGAGTTTAAAGTTCTATAACTGACTTAGCTTTCATACTAACTTGCATCACTATTATAACCATCTTCTTAGATCTAGAACGCCCTCTTGATTCCTAAACAACTCAAAATTTAGCTATGAGACTCAAGCTGTCTATTCTTCAACCACCTCAGAGAGCTGAGAAGGATAAATATATCTGATTATATAGGAAGTGCAGGGCCTGCAGCTTCCAATACTAAGAAATGACAAACCAGTGACTACCTGGACAGTTCCCATTTTCTCTCCATACATTCCAGCATCAGTCTTCAGCCTTTTGGTCCTGTTTCTCTGACAGACATTTATTGTAGAGCAGGGATTATGAAGGACTAACATACCCTGTCTTGGCAGAGCTAGGCTGTCGACTTCCCTGCTACCAAGTTTTGTCCTTTTTGGACAGCAGTCTGTCTGCAGTTGAAGCAAGGAGTTTTTACATGCCAAGAGATACAATTGTTTCTTAAGTGCAAGTATGAAAGTAGAGTATTTTATAGATGTGTATAAGATGGTAATATTTGTTGTACAAAATCTTTGTCTTTACACAATTTTTCTCTCAATGAAATTAAAAGGAAATTCATGAACTGAAACTGGAAACAAAAAAGTTGGAAAACTCAGAAGAAGAAAAAAATATAATGTAGTGGCTATTTTAGATAGTGAGAAAATAAATTGACTACACCAGATTAATACATTTATATTAAGAGTGGGGACTTCGTGTGACTATTATACATGGATACAGACTGTATAAGGTAGATTTTTAAGGTGGTTTTTTTTTTCAAATTTTGTTCATCACTTGGGTATAAGTATGGTTATAGGTAGTAATATGGTTATTGTTGTTATTAATGTTACTAACACTGCTTTAATAAAGTTAATGCTGTTGTTTTTAAGAAACTTTAAGAGAGAACAAGTTATTGTGTGTTAGGAGTCACAAAGTTCAATCCACTGTGGGTAATTGTGGAACAGTGTTGTGTAAAAAAGGATGTGCTGTGATAATCATAAGTTCAAAGGAATATAGCTCCCAGAAAGACAGAACAATAATAGAAGGAGAATCCAAAGGGACTGATTCAGCTGGAAAAAAAACAGTTATAAGCTAAAGAATAGGAGATTTTAAATTTGAGTTTTTAGAGATGGTACTATTAATGATGAAAGTATTATGCAGAACAGAACACATGGGATTGCATATGAAGTTGAGAATTATTGAGGAGCTTTCATACTAACTTGCCTCACAATTTTAAAAACATCTTCTTATATCCAGAACACCCTCTTGATTCCTAAACAACTCAAATTTAACTATGAGACTCTAGCTATCTATTCTTCAACCACCTCAGAGACCTGAGAGGGACAAATATATATGATCATATAGGAAGTGCAGGGCCCGCAGCTTCCAAAACTAAGAAATGACATATCAGTGGCTGCCTGGACAGTTCCCATTTTCTCTCCATACATTACAGCATCAATCTTCAGCCATTTGGCCCCATTTCTCTGACAGACATTGATTGTAGAGCAGGAATTATGAAGGACTTGCCTACCCTGTCTTGGCAGAACTAGGCGGTTGACTTAACTGCTTCCAAGTTTTATCCTTTTTGGACAGCATTCTGTCTACAGTTGAGTTAGATATAGAATTTTAAACTCATGGAGACGGTTAGATAGTAGAATATTACAGTCAGGTGCCAAATATATGTGGACTGGACATTGGGAATGTATGCTAAGCCATATAACTCTCATAATTGTGACCTATTTATTTCTGTTGTTTTGTATTGTATTTATTGTTATAAGAGAAAGAACCATTTGTTGGACTGAAAGGGGGAGCTGTTGGAAGGAAAAGATAGACCTTAAACTAAAAAAAAAAAAAAGAGGGTAGAGGATGGGGGTTGAGGGGGAAGGGGGTGGAAAGGTGGGACTGGAGGGGGAGTAGGGAGGGGGTTGTGATTCAGATGTAACTTGAAGAAATAAAAAATAAATTATATAAAAAAGAATTGTTGAGGAGCTATGTCTATCAGAAGGCATACTCTTCTATGGGGGGATATACATATTTACAAAATAAGGTGAGAAATTTAATGAACCATCATTATGATTTTCTCTGTTTTTCAAAACCTTAGATTAACTATTTCCCCTCTAGACCAAATCTTTCTGTACAGCCCAAGATAGCCTCAAATTTGAACCTATCTCGGTGCCTCCCAGAGTGCTGTGATTATATGGCACCATGTCCAATGTATGTCCTTTCCTTTTATGCAAATGCAATTTACTTAGATTTATAAAGGTTCTTGCTATGTACACAAAGGTGGCTTCTAACTCTTGATCTTCTTGTTTCAGTCTCCTCTGTGCTAGGATTATTAGTACATGACATAAGGCTGGATTATAATAATTTTTTATATTCACTCCAGTAATCGGACATGATTACACTTTAAATTTAAACAATTTAAATGAACTTCTTGTCTTAACAAGTAATAACTAGGGTTTTTGAACTTTTGCTGTATATAAGGTACAGTGCCAAGTGTTAGCAATTTGTTATTCTTAAATCCTGTAAATTGGGAAGTATTCTTATTTTTACTTTAGAGATGACAAATTTTAACCCCTGTGCAGAATGAATAACTTGCTGTATTTGCCTGATACATAAGGAAAGTTCTCAAGATTTAAGCACAGGTCAAAGGTCTCCAAATCTCATATTTCTAATTACTATCATTGTTACATGCCCTAATTTGCATTTTGTTGTTGTGATAAGGATAATGACCCAAAGCACCTTGGGGAGGAAATGATATATTTCATCTTACAACTTCCAAGTCCTGATCTAACAATGAGCATAGTCAGAATGAAAACTTAAAGCAGAAACTTGGAGGTGGGGACTGAACCAGAGTTCATGAACGGATGCTTCTTAGTGGTTTACTCTCAATGATTTTCACTGCTTGATTTCTTATTCAACACATAACCACTTGCCTCATGGGTGGAACTGTTCACAGTGGGCTAAGAACTCCCACATTGATCACTATTTAAGAAAAGGACCCACAGATATATACACAGTAGTCTGATGCATCAGTTTCTCAACTGAGTTTTCCTCTTCCCAAGTGACTTATTTCTTGTCAATTTAACAGAAATCTAACCAAGACAACTACCCCATACTCTCTCAAATGACATAGATTTCATCAGTCTTGTGAGTAAATATACTGGTCTGGTGAAAGTGATTAAGCTTTGTTTATGTATTTTTACACATCCAATTATTTATTTATTTATTAAATTAAAAATATCTCAGCCTTGTTATCTGGACAAATATACTATATTCCCGTAATTTTATCCTCGAAATAGCAAAATCATCAGGCCAAAATTTTATCTGCTGAACTTCAATTTAGCATGACTCAAGATCTTATATTAACTGATCCTGCTTTTCAGCCAGACCAAACATGATGGAAATAGATTACGTGACAGTTTACTGAGTTGGCAATGTCTTTACTTGTCTTATGGCAAGGACAGTAGAACTGTGATAGCAAGGACAGTACTGTGATAGTGATTCATACCATGACACTAACCTCTTATTTGAATAGATTGTGCTATATTACTGTCTACCAATTTCTAAACATGAAGACACTGTAAAAGTTCTATCTCTACCCTAATGTTGGCCCATATAACACTTCACAATGATAACACTGATAGTATTGACCAATTAATAGCATTACAACATCAGTGTGAGGAGCACTTTACATTTCTTATCTCATTTTCACAAACTTATTTCATAGAAATGGATATTTAATTTAGTTTAAATTACTTTCCTGAGTAACATAGCTATTAATGTTGTCTTGCTGATCATAAAGCTATTATCCAGTCAGTGCAAATAATAGCTAGAATTTATAAGTAAGTATGTGATAAAATGTCATGTGGCATAATATAAGGGATAACTAACAAGGTAGATGTTAGAATCCATATTCAATATTTCCAAGACATGACAGAACAATAGGTCAGACAAATCAAAGTGACAAAAAATATTCAAGTGACAGGAATTAAGAATAGATATAAAGGAGGTTACCTTGTTATTAATGTGAAGATTTGGTACCCTATTAGCTTAGTTAGGGTTTCTGTTGCTGCAATGAAACACCATGACCAAAATGCAAGTTGGGGAGAAAAGGGTTTATTTGATTTGCACATCCATATCATTGTTTATCATTGAAGGAAGCCAGAATAGGGCAGGAACCTGGAGGCAGAAGCTGATGCAGAGATCATGAAAGGCTTGCTGCTTACTGTATTGCTCTACCAGCCCATGGATGACACTACCCAAAATGGACTGGGTCCTCCCCTGTCAATCACTAATTAAGAAAATGCCTTGCAGCTTGATCTTACAGAGGAATTTTCTCAATTGAAGTTCCCTCCTTTCATATAACTCTAGTTTGTGTGTCAGGTTAAAAGAAGACTAGCCAGCCTATGAATGGTAGCCCTGAAACTGGTCAGGGAACAACAGACACAGATTTGCTTGCTACAATGTATAAATAGAGTGAGTAGATGTAATAGGTTTGCCTATAGGCTAAAACAAGAAAGAAAATAAGCAGCAAAAAAATGTTGCTAAAATAAATAAACACTCTGGGAGAAAATTCATTTTATAAGTCTTAAAACCTGAAGAAGTTAATAGTGATCTACATGTAGATATTATCCTCTACAATATACTTAAAAGAACAAGAAGTAAATAAAATGAAAAGCAACAGTAACTATGCCCAGAAGTGAAACATAGCAAGTATTCTGCCTAAGAGTAAGTAATTCTTACTTTGAGAATTATGAAATTTCCCTTCTGCTTTCTTGTTCTTAAGTCAGATATCCAGTTAAATACTATGTCCATCAAATATAAACCACTGACAAAGGACTGTTGAATAAAAACAATTCACACAACCCAAAGTCACACTATCTTTGTAAAAATTACTATCTTTTTGCTGATACTAAAAACCTATAGTAAGAAAGATTTGGCTTTGGCTTATAGCTTCAGAAGATTCAGTGTATGGTCACTTGACTTTATGTGTTTGGACATAGCACTATAGTGGAATAAGCACATATAAGAGAAAGCCTTTCATTTTACCTCATGAAACGTATGATGTAGAAAATGGAAAAGAACAGAGACCAGATACAATTAATTACCTAGTTCTCTCAGCTAGACCACAGCTTCCTACACAGGACTTATCAAAAGAGCAGCAATATCTGGGGTCCTAGGTTTTAAGACATGAAAGGACATTCATTATTTTCAAAATGCACTATGCAAAATTGTGCATTATCTTATAGATCTATGTGTATAACTGTAAAAATGATAATGAACAGTTGAAAACGTAGTCTTTGTAAAATAGAAAAAAAAAGTACCATTCCAGCATTTAAGGTTGCAATGCACAGAGATAATTTTAAAAATGCAAATATGAGTAAATTTATTTTTTGTGGCAGGATTTTACTATTTAGCCATGGGTAGCCTGGAACTCACTTTGTAGTCCAGGCTGACCACAACTGCCTTTGCATCCAGAGTGCTGGGATTAAAGGCTTGTATGTTTGAAGCCTAATTAAATGTTTTGGATGATAAATTAATTTTTTTAGAAAGTTAAAACATTAGAGAACAGAACTATAATTGTACAGAAATTAAGCTAAGCAGAGAAATACAAACTTCACATCTTTTGTTTTACTCTCACATAACATAAAAACATGAATATGGAACTATTATACAAAGCAATTTAAAACATCTTTCAAAATAACAAGGTGTGTCTGAAAGATTCCATTACATAAAGATGTCAAAAAATTTAAGAAATGAAATGTTAATTACTGTAATTTGATCATTTTGTATCACATATGGACTAAATTATTGTATTATTACTCTTCAATATATAGAGATAATGTACAACAATTAAACATTTAAAAAATTTAAAAATAAACAATAACATAAATCTATAAGGATACATTATAATTAATGACTAAAGCTGAAATAAATTCTATTGATAAATCTTACCTCAAAATTAGAAGACAACTGATAGAGCTTAATGATAGAGCACTTGCCTGGAATGTACAATGCCCTGAGTTTGATCCTCAGGACTACCAAAAACAAACATACAAATGAATACAAGAAACTATACTCTATAAAGCTTTGGATTTTATACAGAAGGAAATTCTTAATAATACAAATGAAGTACTATTGCCCAAGCCTGAACTTGAATTTCATTAAGGCATATAATGAGTTTGCTAGTGTATATGTGTATGAGTCTGAAGCAACATAATAAATGACACTAAGTAGATACAATTACTGAAACCTACAAATTTTGGGAGGCTGATAGGACAGTGTGGCTTCATCACAAAAGAAGATAGAAAAGACAAAGTACAGTAAAGACAGAAAACACATTTTAGAGATGCAGCAACCAATTACAATGTGTGAATATTTGATCATAGATCAAATAATGCATCCATATTTATGAAAAATAAGTGAGACAAGCAGAGAAATCTGAAAAAGTTGCAGTTTGAATTCAGTTTCCTGAAAAGTTTTTAAAATCTTGTGAGTATGGACTAATTTAGAGCCATCCTTTAGATGAATAAATGAACATGAGGACATCTTAATGCATCCTAATCAACTATTATTCAGTCCTATGTAAGGACTTTATGTCAAAAAAATGTTGCAGAATATAGAGGAATCATGTTGAAACTAAACTAGAAGCTCCTTCCCTAATGACTAGCCTTCAGAGTATGGATTGTGGGCAGCTGGGAAAGAAGGATAGCAGTGATCTTTCCCAGATTTGGTCCTTGCATGTTACAATACTTGCAGGGAATTGTGGAGTTGGTCTGGTCTAGCTGCCTTGAGAGGCATGTATCATGGGTTTCTGAGGTTTGAATCCACAGCTCCTGAGGCACTGAGTGATAGGGCGTCTTCAAAAACCTCAAGAGATCTCCAGAAGATGGCATTCAAAGATGTTTTCTTAACTTAAGCTTTTTTTGATATCGAGACATGTCAGCTCCTGACAGCACCCCCTATTCAACTCCAAGTAGAAGATGAGCATCGAAGAATCTCCAGTGTGAGATGGTTGAATTAGTGGCAAGCCTATCTGTTGGTAAGAAAAACCCCTTGCTTCAACTGTAGACAGAATGCTGTCCAAAAAAGGACAAAACTTGGAAGCAGGTAAGTCGACAGCCTAGCTCTGCCAAGACAGGGTAGGAAAGTCCTTCATAATTCCTGCTCTACAATCAATGTCTGTCAGAGAAATGGGGTCAAATGGCTGAAGCTCGATGCTGTAATGTATGGAGAGAAAATGGGAACTGTCCAGGCAGCCACTGGTATGTCATTTCTTAGTTTTGGAAGCTGCGGGCCCCGCACTTCCTATATAATCAGATATATTTATCCCTGTCAGGTCTCTGAGGTGGTTGAAGAATAGATAGCTAGAGTCTCATAGTTAAATTTTGAGTTGTTTAGGAATCAAGAGGGTGTTCTGGATCTAAGGAACATTTTTTTATTAAAAGCATACAATTTGGAGAATATGACACTAAGGGACATTTTATTTTATTTATTTTTGTACCAATATCAAAATGGCACCTTAAATTGTACCATAAAATTGTAACACATCAGTTATTTAAAAAAATCTTCCCCCCCCCAATATAAGTTGTACAAAAGAAGAAATACTTGTACGCTTGTGGTAAATTTATCTAAGAAAAACTTAAATCTTCAATGCCATTTGCAATTATAGTTGTAAAACCTTGTATATTTTTATATGTACAATAAAACCTTTGACCTTTTTATCTAATATTGTCTTTCTTGATACCATGGTATAGAAAGAACAAGTTGATTGATTTTTCCATTAGAAGAAGAACACAATTGAGGGGAAAGAAACAAAAGTAAAAAGGCTCTTCTGCTCTGGTGAGTTTTGTAGGCAGAAGAAGAGGGACTAGATGTTCAATTATATCCATACCCAGATTACCATCCTGTGGACAAAAATCCCAAGACCCTGTCAAACAAAAAAAAAAAAACAGATACACAAAACATATTTACTTCAATTTACGCAAGTGTTGCAAATTAGATAAGGATGTGTACTTTGCTAGATAAATAAAAGATTATAGAAATTGTTCTGGATAAACAAATCTGACATGTAAGGATATAGTTATTTTTGTTTCTTGGAAAAAAATATATATATATAGTGTGTGTATGATGGAAACTGCAATATGTAGAAATACAATACATTTAATAATAAAAGCCAGAGGAGTAGAGTAGAAAGAACGTTGTAGTAGAGGAAGAGAATGGCAAGTGATGGTAACTCAAACGTGTAAAGAAATGCCAACATTGACAGGTAACCAATTCTATGTTGCTGTTTCCTTTGGTGTGAGATGGAAGGGATATGGGGGTTAGAGGGTGGGAGGGCAGGACTGGGAGAATGGAAAGAGGGTACTGTGAAGGAGATGTAACCTGAAGTAATAAATAAATATTAAAAAAAGAAATGACAACATTCTAACCAATCTAATCAGTATAATAAAATTTATCACTATAT
>CAJQZJ010000739.1:149761-167446 GCA_907164525.1 Lophiomys imhausi | reverse complement strand
TATTTATTTCTGTTGTTTTGTATTGTATTTATAGTTATAAGAAAAAGGACCATTATTTGGACTGAAAGGGAGAGCTGTTGGGGGGAAAAATAAATACCTTAAACTAAAAAAAGAAAAAAAAAAAAAAAGAAGGGAAGAGGATGGTGGGGCTGAGGGGGAGGAGGGTGGAATGGTGGGACTGGAGGGGGGAGTAGGGAGGGGATTGTGATTGAGATGTAACTTGAAGAAATAAAAAATAAATTATTAAAAAATATATTTTACTTGTGAGATTAAACTGAGAATACACAAGGAACTCCTGCAACAAAAATTGACTCAATTTAAAAAGTGGGCAAAGGACTTGAATAGACATTTTCCCAAAGAAGATGCAGAGATAGCTAATAGACTTATTAAAAGTTTCTTGCTGTCACTAACCATAAGACAAATAGAAACTCTAACCATGAGCTATCACCTCATACCCAATGGGATGGCTCATTAGGATAGGCAGTATCAAAGAGGAGATAATAACTATGTTAGAATATGGAGGCACAGAAATGCTTGTGCTAAGGTCATCTGTAGAAAGGTGATTTCTCAGAGATGTAAGAGAAGTACCACGTAATGACCCTCACTCATTGTCTTTAAATTTTATTTCATTTATTTTTGAGATTATAATATAATTACATAATTTCCCCTTTCCTTTTCTCCCTCCAAACCCTTCAAATTCATGGCTTCTTTTTTCATTAATTGTTTTTATGTACATATATGTATTCATATATATGTATATTTGTGACTATGTATATCATTTATGCATATATGGTCCTAAATATATCCTTCTTAGTCTGTATATTGTTACTTGTATGTGTATGTGTGTTTTCAGGATTGGCTATTTGATAGTGGATAACCAATTGTTGTATTCTTCCTTGGGGAAGACTATTTCTCCCATTTTTAGTATTAATTGCCTATAGTTCTTAATATAGGATTGAGGACCCATGATCTTTACCCCATCCACATGTTTAGGGTTGAGTTCCTGTGATATTTCTTCTACCCACACTAGAAAGTCTATTTTTGTCTTTGTTTAGCTCATGTTTAGGCAATAATGTTAGTGAGACTTTATCAATGTGAATTCTGATGTTACTAGGAAACACAATCTTACAGCAAACTCTCTGATCCTCTGGCTCTTAGAATCTTTTCAACCCGTCTTCTGCAATGTTCCCTGGGCCTTTTACGAGAGCGTTTTATGGATGTAGAAGCCCATTAGGATTGGGGTTCATATCTCTGCATTCTGATTTTCTGTAATGGTCTCCATCTGTCACAAAGAGAAGTTTCTTTTGATGAGGGATGATGAGGACTATATTTATCTGTGGGTCTAAGAACAAATATCTAGAGTGCAGTTAGGGATTATGCTGTTTTAATAAACTGTTAGTTGTAAGTTCCCCTCAAAGATCCATGACTTATTAGCACTGGGAATTGGTTTCTAGTCTGAGGCATGGTTTTCCTCTTGTTGAATATGTCTTAAATCCAATGAAAGAGCTCTTAGTCACTGACAAGCTATGTGTGCCACTGTTTCACCCTAAGAGTTATTGTGCTATGTTGGTTATTGTTATGGTTCATGGGCACCATACTTGGGTATAATTGTTAGGTACTTGTGTCCTTAAGAGGCTTAGGTGATACCTTCTGGTACCATGAAAACTAATCCTCAGGGACAAGGCATTCAGATCAGTTCCAGATCAGGGGCTTCAAGGCCTTGCATAGCTTCTGAAGTGCACAATGTCTTCAGAATTTGGGATCTACCTCCCGCTTCAGCAGGCACTCAAGGGCAATTGCACCAGGCTGTAATATATTAGGAATCTCTTGGACAGCCCTGACCGACAATTTGAAAGGGATTCTCATGCCTAATCGCTAGGGTTTTGCTAGGTGGTATTTGGATCTTCGAGGAAGCTTTGTCAGCCCAGATGAGAAATTATTATTTAAACTATATATGTATATTTATAGTTATGTGTAACATAGGTCTTTTAAAAAGTGGGTAATTAAGAGTAGCGTTCCTTATAATTTTTCAGACATCTTTATTTTTATTTTTAGCCTTCCTTCATCCTATTCTATATTTATAGCCCTATTCCCTAATTAGAAACCCTTCTTTTCTCCATTTCCCTGACTAGATCACCTGTACACTGTTATCCCCTCTGAATTGTTGTCCTGAAATGTTGTTACTTTTTTACTTTCCTGGTTTGTGCAGTTACCCCAGGATGTGTGCTCACATCTAAAGATTTAGAGCTATCAACTGTCTTTTCAGCCTGAGGATGGTAGCAGCTTGTAGCTCTCTCTTCTCCCATGGCGGACATCTCTGTCAGGTTTCCAGTTCCCTGCATTCAATCCCTTCTATTGTGCCTATTTGAAGCAGTTCCTGTATCCAGCTTTGACCCTAACTGGGAGTTCTGAAGGCCTTCATAAAGCCCTAAGTTCTGTCGAGAAGATAACTTTACTAATGCAAAGCAAGACTGGAAACAGACAGTATCGTGACCTCCCATTTCCAGGTGAGTTGCAGGAGCATGCCGTCAGCCAGTTCTGTTACCCAAGGAAAGCAACTGTCAGCATTGTACAAGTAAAGTGGCCTGGGTTTCTTGAGTGTGGTTTTGCTCGTAGATCCATATAAATTGTGAAGTGAGATGAAAATAGATACTGGAACCTCTGACTTTATTTTAGATCATAAATATGGCAAACATATTTTTTTTATCAGAGGAACTCCTATAATCATAAGTCAACATGGCTGCTCTGTACAGTTTCATGAAGACGTATTTACTATATGATCACCTTGACAGCCTGGCATAAGGCCAGACACAAACCTAAAGGAAATCCCAGGGTAAGCTAAAAAGAGGTCTTTAGATTGGAAATGCAAAGAATAAAAACTCATCAACAGGTTGCATATGTATCAATCTGTAAGCGTTTGACAAGTTAAAGAGTGCAGAAGGGTTATTATGAGAATTTCAAGTGATGCACACTTTGAAGGGACCCTCCCATGCATACTTAGTATTCAAAAATTGGTATGTTTAACTCTCTAACCCCTTTTAGTTTTTGTTGTCTTGAGACAGGGCCTCACTATGTAACCTTGGATGCCCTGGAACTCACTATGTAGACCAGGCTGGCCTCACACTTAACAGAAGTCAACCTGCTTCTGCATCCTTAGTGCTGAGATTTAAGTCATGTGCCACCACAATGAGCTCCATTTTAGTTCTTAAGTTGCCAAGAATCCCTGTGTGGGTCATAATGTAAATGTAATGTTTTATGATTACTTGTGTAATTGTATCCAGGCTGAGAGAGAATGACCCTTGAGTGGCATAGGAAACATCAAAGTCAATGCAGTAGCATAATCATCAATACTGATCCATCTAGTACTCAGGGTCACAGGTCTAAGCAGCTACCCCCACTCAGTGCCTGGATTCCCAGAGTTTGTCATTCACTAGGCAATAGACAAGTAGGGCCATGCCTGGAAGTCTAGGTTTTTGTTGTTGTTGTTGTTTGTTTTTAGTTGAGAAAAATCTGAAAGACAGTAATTCACTTAGTAAAAGTCTTAAATCAGAATGTTCTAGGTCCAGAGTCCAGAATCTGTAACAGCTAGGAAGCACAGATGTAGACCGACTAGGCCTTCTAAGAGGAAATAGCACAGACCTGTGTTAAACGTAGGTCTCTGTCAAAGTAGAAATCATTAGCATTTTGCTTTTAATTGTTGTGTTTTTTACTTAGAAGAGGATTGTTGTGTGGTGCCTGTTGTTCAACATGATTGAATATGATTGGCTATTATCAGTGGCTGATGGGACTTAATTTTCTCATGCTTAAATTGATGCATTATCTTGTGTCTAGAACATATTAAAATGAGTTCAAAACGAGAAGCAAAGGAGCTCGAGTTGCTTCAGAGAAAACAGACTTATTTATTGAGCTTCAGAGAAGCTGCTGGGATCTGTCAATACTAAGATGATATAGACCCTCAGCCCTCAGAGAATAAGCCCCGCCCTCTATAATGGCTGGGCCCCTCAGAACACAGAGGCAACTCAAGGCTTATTATCCTTCTTTCTTTTATCTTTGCTTCCTTTATAAAATTTTTTTTCTTCCTCACTTCTTCCCTTCCGACTCACAACTCATCAACTCACAATACCCCTGATAAAACTCATTTATAATGCTGACTAAATTTTCTGGCTTCAGCCAGCTGTTCCAACCCCCCCCCCCCAACCTTTTTCCTCATGGAAGGCCCCAAACTCTCTTCTCACTACTTGTTCTGAAGATAAATTAGCGGCTTCTAAATAATGCAGTGAACCCTAATTCTCTTTGATTAGTAGCGAGTTAGATGATAGCGACCCATTGAAATTGGCCATCAGCATAAATAATGAGGGAATGAACTGATAAAATGCAAAGTCACCGGCCATCATAAATCAAATGAAATCCACTTTCTCTGGAAGTCGCTGAAATTAGAAGTCCATGCTCCTATTAATTATTTTGCCTTCTGAAGACGACAGCGTTATAAATCAGCCTTGAAAGGCCCTTCACTTAGAGAGCTGAGGGAACTCAGCTGCCTGCAAATTGCTTTGTGTACGCACCTAATTGTTTCTTAAGTAATCCACCTTTGCAGCATGGGTCTGTAAAATGAAGAAGGGTCTCTTTGGTTGAGATCATCAGTGTAACCTTAGGAAGGGTCTCATGGAGGCCATGAGATGGGAGAAGTTGGAATTGTCAGGTACCCAGTTCTGTGGAAAAGCTGTCTCAGACATCCTTGGCCACTCAGAGCCACTGAGACAGGGCCAGACAGTCTCAGAGTGGTTTTCTATGGTAAGAAGGATGGTGGTAGGACTGAACGTATGCATTCATTTCCCCCTTATGTAGCTCCCAGTCAGATCCAAGAAGCCAAGATACTTTCTGTCAGTTCAAGTCAAGAGGTTAAAAACTAAGAGAGAGAGAGAGAGAGACCCAACCACAACAAATTGGAAACTTTGTCTTCTCTAGTTGATGCTTAAGAATTGTTGTAATCTACAGATATGAGGTATGAAATGATAGATAATTTTTGCTAAAAAGTGGTTGGGAAATGAGACTCATTTAGGTGCCTGTTTGGCAACAGACATTTAAAACAGCATCATTTTAAGAGAAAAGAGGTTAGTTGCATGATAAGAAATGTTCTAAATTAGTTGCACTCAGGACTACTACCTATCATAGGGAATGTTCTGAGTTTGAGGCTGCTCGTTAAATACAGCAACAACACATGCTTTTTTACCTGGGACTGGTCTCAAAAATTTAGTTGGTGACCTTGGATGGTTAGTAAATCTAAGCAGAGGTGGCGAGAAGATTCTGTGCTTGCTATTTTATGCGGGGGACTTGAGTTGGCTTCTGTAGGGAGGAATAAATAGATTCATGAAACTGGAAACATATACCCCAGGAGCAGCCATGAAAGGCCCGGGCATGGGCTAGGTGGGCCATGCTTGTTGAAGGCTAGCTGTGGGACGGGTGCCAAAGGAGTGGGTGGAATGAAGGTATGATTTGTAAGGAAACAATATTATTCCTTTTTCTCTTTTCTACCCTTCCTATCGTCTGCTGTAGCCCTGTTAGATCTCCCTGGTGGTTGGTCCAGTCGATATAAACCCTGTCTTGGCAAATGCCCTGCATTTAAATTCTGCATTTTAGGAGCACATCCTCTAGTTTCTTTGTGTTTTCATAATTGGTGTATCTTGGTATGTTCTGAATCATCCACTGAAGAAAGGGTGTGTGTGTGTGTGTGTGTGTGTGTGTGTGTGTGTGTGTGTGACAGAAAGCAGAAAGAGATAGATAGATTAGATAGATAGGTAGAGAGAGAGAGAGAGAGAGAGAGAGAGAGAGAGAGAGAGAGAGAGAGGGAGAGCTGGCTTGAGTGAGTGATGAAATTTCTCATGTGTGAATGCATTCTAGGATTGGGGCTTGCTGCCACTTAGATCACTGGAGATATGTATAACTAATTCTGAAAACTGATCTTAATGATGTATAATTGAGCATGATGTCATGTAGAAAAGAGGAGTAATTATTCCCTGGAGTATTGAATCCCAAATGCAAAGATGTTCTGGGCTGTGCCCTCGCAGCCATGCTGTCCGTAATTTTGCAGAGAGAACATCTTAATGCCCTGGTCACCACAGAGAAGTCTAAGCCCAGCTACTGTACATCCTTGATGCTTGCCAACTTCCTGTCCATGCTAAGCTCTGCTTGCTCCAGGGATGGAGCCAGGGAAGGAAATGGCACTGAGGTCTTTCTGACCTGCTTCTGGACATCCAGGAGGCTCCCTGTGCCCAGTGTCTAGGACAGAGTGAATTCTGTGCTGTAACTCCTTACCTGGGAGCTGATGCTGTTATCTATACTGATCATGAAGGGATTGGTATTGGGCACAAGACACTCCAAGATGTAGTTCTTAGTACAGAGGAGATTTATTTGCTCCTGAGAGATAAAGGACAAGGACTAAGAAACAAAGGTAAAAAGTAGAGGTCAAGGCAGAAGGGGAAGAAAAACAAGGGAGAGGGTGAAGGGACATTTGTCCCAGGGGGGCAGAGGATAACAAAGGACTGCCTCTCGATAGAGAGGAGATAGAGATGTGGCCCATAGGAAAATAGAAGTTTATAAAGGTAAAAGGGGAACCCCGTGTTAGGATGAGATGTTTAATTTTAATTGGGCATGTTAATTAGGTGAGACAAAGGTGGCTTTTGATTCCTGGACTTCAGTATTTTGATAGCTGGACCTTGGTGGTCAGCCTCAGGAGGAGGAAGTGGCCGAATAAGGCATTAGACTTTGGTGTCTAGTTTTAGGAATGTAATCTAATGGTTCTTAGCAAGGCAGAGGGAATGGGGAGAAGGGCAAGGCCTGCCAGAGGCATGTTTGCCATGTTGGCCAGGTCACACTAGATCCTGTGAAAAGATACTCTTACAGAAACCCTTACAGTCTTACAGAAACTCTTGAAAAAAAGATAAATATTTCTATAACTGCTTATTATGATACTTGCAGAATCCCTTCCCTTCTCTCTCCTTTTCTCTTTTCCAGTAGTAATTGCAGCACACCTGGTAGTGTGTAAGACTCGCCACCCACACTTAGAACTAGGTAGGAGCCAGTTGCATTTATTTACCTGTTTCTTTACACAGTGATTTGAGTTGGATAAGGGCATTATTTACTCACCCAAGTTGTGCTCTGGAGAACAAGGGCAGCAGAGCAGGGCTGGGCTTCAGTGCACTCTGAGGTCCCATGCTGTGGCTTTCCCATGCGCTGTTTCCTTTCCTCCTGCTCCAGGACAACTACTCTTACATCGACTTGTTTTCTGTGTTACTGCTTTGGTTTTGTAAGACTCCAAAGAGACTACTAACTCAATGATGGAGAGATGGCTTAGGAGCTTAGAGAATATGTTCTTTTTCAGGAGGACTGGAGTCCTTTTCTCAGCGCCCAAGTCATACAGCTCATTAGCTGCCAGCACCTCCAGCTTCAGGAGATCCATTGTGTTCTTCTGGCCTTCGTAGGCATGTACACAGACATACGTGCACTGAATAATAATTTAAAAAATCATTGGATTGTGTTTTTAAAAATTCCAAATTCTCCTGTGGAGAATTTTTTTATTATCTCCTGTTTCTAAATTCATTAAAATTTATTCTAATTTATTAAAAATTAGACTTGGGTGATGTAAATAGGATTTTCTTCATGTTGATGCTGGGATGGTGGGACTCAGCCTTACCCCTGCTCACCAGTCTCTTTGTAAATGGTGGTAGCAGTGTGGACTGTTATAGCTTTGTTCAGGGAGTGTACATGCCCTCTTTACACACACATGTGTATGTCTAGTGCCGAAGTGTAGTTGTGTGCCCATGAAGCAGTTGCTGCTTTTCCTCAGTGGTTTGTTACACACCTCTTCATGTTGGGACATGTAGATACATTTTTACTTTCCCTTTCTACAAATATTCTTCAGTATGGATATGCCAGACTTTATTCAGTCCATCTGATAGGCATTTTGGTTGTTAGTCAGTTTTTTCTAGTTACATAGGTAGTGAATGTCTTTGTTATGGGCCATTCTTGTACATGCCCAAGGGTTTTCTTTTGAGTATAGTCTGAGAAGTAGAGTTTGGCACCACTGTGCATGTTTATTTTTAAATGTGATTGTACCTGTACATTCCTCCTCCATTATGCTTCATCAGCAGTCACTCTTCGACTGATGCATAGAAGGTATCGTGTGATTCATTCCTAGCCAATGTTTGTTATCAGTACACTTTCAGGATTTTTATAGTCTGTTGGGCATGGCACAGTGTAACTCACTGTCATTCTCTGTTTCCATTTCCCTGGTGAGTTTGGAAATCATCCTATATATTTATTGTCTATCTTTTTGAAAAATTTCCTGTTGTGAATTGCCTATGTATTACCGATTTGTTTCCCCTGTGGCTAGTGTGACCTTTATTTATTGGCTTCTTTATATATTCAGGGCATCCTTGGCCTGGTGTGTCAAACACTAAAATCATTTACTTTTGAAATTGCAGAGATGTCTCAGTGGCTAAGGGCACTGGCTATTCTTTCAGGGGACCCAAGTTCAATTCCTAGCACCCACCTTGCTCCTCATAACTCTCTGTAATTCTAGTTACAGAGGATCCAATGCCCTCTTCTGCCCTCCTTGCTCACCAAGCATGAATGAGGTACATGAACATGTAGGCAGGCAAAATAGTCATACACATACCTTTTTTAAGAATTAAAAGGAATCTTTCAATATGTTTTCTTTCAACATTATGTCATCTTTTATTGTATGTAGGGTTTTTTAGTTTTCAAAATATTACATTTATTTTATTATGTATATGAACAATTTTTTTTTGGTTACATGGATATAAGTGCATCATGTGCTTGCCTGAGGTCCTCAGGGGCCAGAAGGGGGGCATCAGATCCCCTGGGACTGCTTACAGATAGTTGTGAACCACCATGGTGGATCCTGAGAACCAAACCTGGGTTCTCTACAAGAACAGCAAAGCCCCTAATTTTGATGTTGACAAATTGATACAGTTTAAGCCATGTGTATCTTGTTGAATATTCTCCTAGTACTTAAACCATATACTTACTTATTCCCCCTTTATTTCTTCTAACCCTAGTGAGGCCAAGTAGACAGAGTAAGATATGAGGTGACCTGAAAACCTTCAAGTTCACCTTGGTGGCTGTATCTCCCGTTTAGCAAGAAGCTAGACATGGGTGACCAAAGAACGTCACCTGTGTCTTAGAGCTGTGTCTATGGGCAGAATGCCCTTTTGTGGTTAAATGCCAGTGAAGCTGCAGTTAGGTTCTGCCTGTAGCCTAGAAAAATAATGTGCCAGGAAACCTCTCCAGTTGCCATTCATGCACCAAAGAAGAACCTGACATTAGTGATATTAATGTTGGGTGTTGATCTTTTGAGATCACTCAAGATGCCTTTGGAAAGAATTACCCTAAAAGGGAGGTCTAATCCCCTGTGATTTTTTTTTTAGGTGGGGAATGGGGGGAGTGTTATCTTACCCCTGTAAATATGCCATCTACCTATAAGTATTCATTAAAACTTCTTGAAAATCTGCAACATAGAAACCAATGAGCTGCTAGTCCCACTTGGAGTCAGTGGCTCCAAGTTATCCCTAGAGTGCGCTATCCTTAACTTTGCTTTGCAAAGTATAACTGTATCTGTCGGCTGAAGTCTTTCCTTTGAACACCCAGGATAACCTACTTCCTAACGCTGTGATTGCTTGATTTTTACCGCTTAGATCTTGATCCTTTGCTTCCATCACCCGCTTTGGTGAATGGTTTTATGCTTATGCTGAGATCAAAATCAAGGCATTTATTTTCACAAATAGTCATATGACCCAATGCCATTTACTCTTAGGTCATTTTACTATTTTAGAATAGCTCTTTTCTTTTTTTGTACAACAACAACACTACAACAACATCAACAAAACCACATACAAAGTTTCTAATTTTACAGGAACTTGGCTCCTACTGTGTTGTATGACTTACTTGTCTCTTAGTTTGCTATCTGAAGCATTACAATGTAGTCTCTAAACTGAGGCAGCAGTATGTATCATGAGGGCATTCCATGAAGTTTCTTCTCATGTTGGCTCCAATCATACTTTCAAACCCAGTCCAAGGCCAGGTTTCCTGTGTTTATGGAAACTAGGTTATAACACTGTATGGCCTATTTTTATCTCCCTCCTTGGGACACTTCTTAAAGCTGTAACAGAGGTACAAGAGTCAGCAAGACTGTGGGGAAGTTACTCATCATGAAGCTTAATTCTAATTCTGCCACTGCCTTATTGGCCACAAATAGTGGACCTTCCCCATTACACATTGGGAGGAACTAGGTTGAGTCATCTTGGGAGACCCACTTGTGCCTGCCACTCACTCACTGGGTGGGTTGGGCTAAAGGTCTAACTTCTTTATCACATCTGTCACTCAGGATGTTGTTTATCTCTCAGAAAGGTTTTAAGGTGGTTCTCTACAACAAGTATAAAGTAGCATTTTTGTTAACTATCCAAGACTATGGAATCTAGAGCTATCTGCTAATGTGAACAGGCTTTGTTTTATTTTGGTCCAACAAAGATGATTAATCTTTGTTTCACCTGCCTCAGAGAGCTGTTCTGGGCACCAAATGGGATGTGCTTTGATAAAATTGAAATGCCATACAAATTATTTATGGCTGATGAATACCAACAGGTAGACCAGATTTGAAAAGTATTAACCAAGCCCACGGGCTTACTGATGTTGAAAAAGAGTATATTTGTGGGGTATCTACGAGGGACACTTTGTGTAGCAGGATTTATGGGCATCTTTAAGTCTTTTACCCACCGGAGTAAAGAAAGGTTCATGGCTGGTCCTTTGAGAGGGCACAGGGGATCCTCTGAGTTTAAATTGTAAGAGAGAGAGTCCTATAGGAAAGGCTGAAGGAATGAAGGCACAGAGTGGGCAACTGTCAGTTTCTCTGTGAGATCAGACAGTATGTCACGTTCTAAAGTCTCAGTTTTAAAAGCTAAGGATTGGCCTGTGCTTACAAATTGTGAAAGGCTTCTATCGCTTTATAAAAGTTGTAACAAGAATTTTATATGTATGTGTGTTTTACGTGCATGTATATCTGTGTACTTATTACATGCCTGGTGCTCATTGAGGCTAGAAAAGGGCATCGGTTCCCCTGGAGCAGGAGCTTCTGATGACTGTGAGCTGCCACATGGTGCTGGAAACTGGACCCAGTTCCTCTGCAGGAGCAGGCAATACTATGAACTATCGAACCATCTCTCCAACCTTGAAACATGCCTCCGTTCCTACAGAAGTTTAGTCTGGCACCAGCCAGAGCCCTGGGAGATATTGTTTATGTCTTGGCCGTCCTATACCAAAGTCACAAGTTAGAGATGTGGTCTCCAGGGTGTCATGGATAAGAGGTGATGGAACATTTAAGAGCTGAGGGCTCATGGTGGGTCTTTCCATCTCTGGGAGCAGGTCCTCAAAGGGAATGCTGGGTGTCCAGGTCATCACATCCTCTCCCCATTCCTTTCTCCCTTCCTCCCTCTCCCATTTTATTCTAATTTTCTTGTTCTCTGACCAGAACTTGAAGAGATGTACCTGCCCATGTCCCCCACTGTGACACATCACAAACCCAACAGCCATAGAAACAACCAGTCACAGATGAAACTTTAAAAAAATGTGGACCAAAGTCAACTGCTTCTCTTTATAAGTTGGTTATTTTAGTTATTATAACAGCATAAAGCTACTTAATACACTACTCTTTTAATGTTAAAATAAAAAAAACAAGAAGAGAAAATCAAAGCTTTGGGAAGCTGATTATTATGATTGCAGTGACCCTTTTCCCTCAGGATGTGGACACAGGGCTGTGACTGTTGTAGTGGACTATAACGTGATTGATCCCAAGTAACCCACACTGTGGTGTTCCTGTGCCGGTTGACCCTGCCCTCAGCCAGTGGACCTTATCATGGAGTGCAAGTAGAGTCTTGGTAGCAAGCCTGGCCTTTCTGGAATGTTCATCTTCGCAGTTACCTGCAAGTAAAGAAGTTCTAACCAGCTATGTGGAAAGGTGTGTGTGAGAGATGCTAGCTATCAGCCATACCATTCTACCAGGGCCTCTGAGATATGTGACGCCTTCTTGAATATTCCAGTCTCTGCCACCATCAGACCATAAACACAAGAAGTACTTCTTGTGTGCCCTAAAGAGGGGGGCCACTCAGCTAAGCCCCCATTTGCACCAAAATGAACAAATGAAACAGGCACCATTAGATCTACTATGTGCTTTGTGTAGTGGCAGATAACCAAAATAATGAGTTCAAACACACATATGCAAATCTAAGTGCACACACACACACACACACACCAACTGAACTGCTGTTTCACACCTGGGAAATGAATGCTTTAGACACCGGTTCAGATTATCTGAGGTGACTCATCCCATATTGATAGCATTGTGGTTAGGCTACTCTCAAGTAGAGTTAGTGGACCTGAGGTATGTCCATATTTCCTTAAGGAAAAGGTGATAAAGGAGTTTTTTTTGTTCCTTTCCAGTTAGCCCCGTAGATGCAGAGGCACCCCTGGGAGGAGGTGACTGGGGAAGGATGTTTATTTATTTCTTCAGCACATGAGCACCAGAGAACCTGGGAGAATTTATAAATCCGTCATTTCCAGGCATTAGGCAGCATGTTGGTCAGCACAGGAGCCTCTCCTCTCATTAATTCAGGGGAGCTTTCCTCCTGTCACCCTCATTAGTATTTATGGGGTTTATCCACATCAATCGCTAGCGCATTAACAGGGAAATAACTAACCCTCCCAGGGTTTGTTGGCACTAATAAAATGAGCTGGAATTTGCAGAAATCACCATGATCAGAAGTATTCTAAACCAGGGCCTGTAATTAATCCTTTCAAGGTACCATCCGGATGTTTCTTCTGTAGTTCCCTAGCAGTGACATTTGAGTATTAGCACTCTATCTAAAACCTTCTGTGCAGATTGAGGGACCAATCCATTTCTTACCATGAAATGGCCCAGGAGAACACCATGAGTATTGAAAACACCATGGTCAGGTCAGAGCATCTACATCCACAAAGAGTTAAGTTCCTTATAATTCTTTTTTGTTTGGTCCTAGCTTATGAAAAAAAAAAAGAGCCCTGCATGTAAATATATTTTTTATGTATTCTGAACATAAAGATAGCTCTGTCCTACCATATTGATTTATTAGATTCTCTGACATTTTAGCTGTGGTCGTTATGTTATATTTATGAGATGAATGTTGGATTCCCTCATTATGTTACCCTCATTTATTTTACATACTTTTATGGCTGGTTGTGCACCGCTTTACAGTTGAAGCTTTATTGCAGCTGTTAGCGTTGGGGGGAGGGGAAGGCAAGTAGTTATTGATCAGAATTTACATGTTTACTGTTGGGATCATGATTTATTTAATCTGTGTGTACATATAAATGCGAGCCCCTCAGAAATGAAAAAAATATATACTGTATCTGTATCGTAGGTGGTAGGACATTTGTTGCCATCCTCCTACCCTTCGGGGTGGAGACCTGGGGGAAGGTTTGCAGTCCTGTGGATTAGCACTTGGCCGATGGACTTGGCGGTGAAGGATGTAGGCTTTGTTCCCTGGAGCTGGGTATAGATCTCAGCTCTGTTGCATCGCAGTTATATGGTCTGGGTTGACTAGTTCACCTCTGAGTGTTTCAGCTTCCTCCCCTGCAAACAGGATGCTAGTTCTTAGTCCACAGGTTGCTGTGGAAAGGAAAGCAGCAGAGGTAAGTGTCTCTGACTGTGCTGGATGCAGGGCTGTTGCTTATTAAATGCTATCCACTCAAACCCCAGTGGGTGAGTTGGGAGCAAAGCATGCTGGGAAGGCCCTATGACTTTCAGAGAGGTACCTTGTTTTAAGATTCTACTTTATTAAAAATATTTTATTAATTATTCGAGTTTTCGTACAGTGTATCTTCATCATGTTCACCCCAACTCCTCTCCTTAACACTTCCCCAGTCTACTTCTACCTCCCTATTCCCCCCAACTTCATGTCTCCTTTTTATTTTATTTTTTTTAAACAACCCCTCAACTCCAATTTGTGCTAGCCATATACTTCTGGGTGTCAACTTATTAGGAGTCATACCCTTAAAGGAAACAGTCTCTCTTTCCCATAGAAGCCATCAACTTGTCTACAGCTTCTCCTTAGGGATGGGAGCTTATGAACCCCTTCCCATTCCATGCTAGGATATTGACTGGCTTGCTCTTACACCAGCAACCACAACTGCTGTGAGTTCATGCCTGCATCAGTCCTATCATGTCTAGAAGACACTGTTTAGCTCTAGCTTTCCCATCCTTTTGGCTCTTATTTCTGAGCCCCTTCTTCAGTGATGGTTCCTGAGCCGTGTGTGTGTGTGTGTGTGTGTGTGTGTGTGTGTGTGTGTGTGTATGGTGTGATATAGATGTTTCCCTTGTTATCACTTGTTATGGTAGTAACCAACTACTTTCTGATTGTATTTAAAGCCTGTTCCACAGGCAGAAACATACACCTGGCACCACAAATCTGGCCACAAACCTCTGGTTGAGGAGCTCACAGGTCCCAGCAATGAACCTACTACTATTACTTTGCTAAATGGACCTTAAATCAAACTGCTCCTAAATTCATATCTCTCTACCTGTAGTTTAGTTCGGATCTCAGATGTCATCAGGGAAGTTTATTTGTGCAGTAGATGGTAGTTAACAAAGAGACTCGTGGCATGGAGAACGGGTAACTGAGCAGTACTCAACCACATAGGCACAAATGTAACTTTTAACAAGGCAAAGTCGGCTTGCTTCCTGAGGTTATGAGAGAGCCAGCTGGAATGACTGTGATGTCACATGAGCTACCCTGAAGCACTACAGCACGAACAAGCAGAACTATTAAGTGGCAAGGAAGAGATGACATAGTGAGCAGGAAAGGCTTTGAGGGAGTAGCTGTGCTTAGATAAGAAATGCTGCAACTTCAGCCCAACGAACTCCATGTGCTCTGGGTTCAAGTCCTGGACCTTCCCAAGAGTGGGAGGCCCATAAGAACCCCAGGCTCCTTGGGCTCCCTAGGGCTCCTTTCTTTCTGTTCATCCCAGTCACTGCCATTGGACTGGGGAAAGCTCTGCCCCCTCACCCTCCTATTTTGTGTCTGAAGGGTACAGGCCTTGGCTTTATCACCACCATTTAGCTCAATGCACACACTCAACCCTCATATCAGCAAACAAATTATTTTTACTTTGTTCTTTACAGCTTGGCAATGATTCTTGGAAATAATTTACTTTTATCATCTCACTTCAAGTTTTCAAAGGATAATCCATCTAGCAAAGGCAGTGTTATGCTTTCTATACGTTCATTTTTGTTTTGAGGCTTTTTAGCAGAACTAATGATTTTTAATCAAATCTCCAGGCCACTCATCATAATTAGCTTTAGAATCATGAGTTATGTTTAGCTCACCATTCTGTCATGCCTTTCTTCGGTAGGTGAGTGAATTAAAGGCCATCAGTGAGTTTCCAAAGCCTCTCAGTGTGATTAACAGCACTTAAAGGGAAATACCCAATTTTCTCTCTGTTTTTAAAACATTTTTCAGAAAACACAGATTTGTTTTTACTGCTTGTCTCTACCCTCTACTTAACAATTTCATTGCCCATCAGATCTCCCCCACAGCTCTCCGCCCAAATCATCGGCTACTGAAATTTTTACATAGCTAAGATTTTTCCAAAAATAAGACCGAATGTCAGAAACATGCGAAGCAAAGTAAGTCATACACCGAAAAGAACTTAGAGCATGATGTCATGCAGGTGACATCCTGGCACAAATCAGGGGTGACAGGAATCAGAACAGAAGTTCCTTAAGGTTAGAGCATGAGATATCTGTGGGATGTGTAAATTAGAAGCCTTCTAGTTCTTGGTTGAACTGATGCCAGAGGTGTATACATCTGTCAAAACTTATCATCGGTGCCTTTCACTATGCAGACGGATCTCAGTGAAAACTTAGGAAGGCAATAGGGGGATAGCCCCGTCAATGAAGCACATGCTTGATTAAGGCTGAGGCCCTGAGGTTGAACCCCAGCACCCATGTTAAAAGGGTATGGTGGTGTGTGCTTATGATCACAGTGACCAACGTTGGCCTGTGGCCTCTACATGCACCCACACATGTGAACATGCACCTCCCCACCATACAATCCTACCACATGAGCAAACACATGAAAAAGCAAGTCACAATTCATGTGTTTCTTTACATACACCATTCATGGTAATTAAGGGCTATAGAAATTGTGATGTGGGCTGGAGAGATGGCTCAGCCGTTAAAGGCTAGGCTCACAACCAAAAATATAAGAAATCATGACGTGGTGCAGACATCAAGAGATGTTGCACCTTTACCCGTAATTTAAAGGGGAAAAATATTCTGTTGTACTCCTTATTCCTCTAAGTCACTAGAGGTTTGGAAAAAATTTGTTTGTCAGGATGTTGGAATGGGTACCCGCTGTCTGGCTTAGCTTTTATAGGAAGTCATTACTCCTTCTAAAAATGTTCCCTTCCTCTGCCATCTGACTTATATGGAGGAATAATTTCTTGGATATTTTTTTCAGTACCTACTTCTGAAATACAAATTCACTTTTCCTAATGAATCATTATCATGTACTACCATCAAAGGTTATTCACTGAAAGCTCAAGAAAAAAGCAATGAAAACTAATTTTGATTGTTAATGGAAATGTATTTTTAGTCTTAAAGAGCTTCCCTCAGCAATAATTATAGTCATGCCTCTTGGGTGTTTTTGGACTTTTAAATTTATATCTAGTAGCTCTTTTTCATTTAGCAGTTAATCTTCTATTGGAGCTTTGCAAATTTATTCTTTAGTCTAGTGTTAGGAAAGGATGGTAGAGGTTTTATGTCTTCTCATCTCCTACTCAGTTTTTATGCCCTTTTCATGGTGTCTGTGTGTGCCCAGACTGAGTTCCTTCGCCTGTCAGCCTATGTCCCCATGTGACTGGGAGCTTGAGCATTGAGGGGTCAGCAGGAGCAGCCAGTGGATGGAGGCTTTGCTTTCCTATAGCCAGGGGGCATCTGTGGCCCAGAGTTTATGCATAGCAGATGGCCTCATGGGATGTGTTTGTAGGGAGTAGGTGCTGCTCAGCTCTCAAGCCCAGGCTTGTGGACAATAAAAACTCTACCCATAAGCAAGACTGGAGCACTGCTGTGGGCCTGGAGGAAGGGGAGGAAGGCAACACCCATAGGGGAAGGTAAGGAAACCAAAGCCAAAAAGATAGGAAGCTTTGTAACCACTGAGTGTTCAGCCAGTTTTGCCGATTCCAGCGAAGAACAGAGACAGCTTGGGGACACAAGGAATGAAAAGATTCAGGCACAAAAGTTATTTAGATTGTTTACTATTACTGTCCAGAGCTGGCAGAGGAAATGGCTCAGTTGGAACATGAGGACCTGACTTTGGTTTCCCAGCATCCACTTAAAAAGCCAAGAGTACTGTGTTCATGTGTAATCCTAGCCCTGGACAGACAGATATAAAAGGACCACTGGAGCTGACTGGCCAGCCAGTCTGGCCAAATTGGAAAATTTCAGATTCAGTTAGAGACTCTATACATACATACATGCACGCATGCATGTATATATACATATGCATACACATATATGCATGTGCATGTACATACACACACACACACACACACACACACACACACACACACACACACACA